>JAECUM010001648.1:0-134397 GCA_016617855.1 Megalonaias nervosa | reverse complement strand
TTATTTTCATGACTTGCTAGGTCAGTCTAAGATATCTCTTGATTGTAATTTAAAACAAGCACAATTCTTCGTAGATGAAATTTGCAAATATGTGTGTTTGTAAGGCGTTGTTTAATGGAGCACTTCCGTTGTCTTCAGTTTCGGAGGTACGTAGTTTTGTGGTAGTTAAGCTCTTCAATCTCGGAAGTAAGTAAATCTTGCATGTAGTCCGCAATCCCACAGTGCCTAAATGGCAGTGATTTTGTTTTGAAAAACACCGGAACTGATAAGTTTGAGGTTTATTTCACAACCCGACGGAAATGACAGAGATGTTTCCGATCGTTGTCGCAGGTGACGCAATGGTACAGCACTAAATTACTTTATCATGTCGTTGTACTGTGGCGCTCTATAGTTTCGTACTTTGCCTAGGTTTTAAAGAAATAAAATCACAGGTTTTCCTCAAACATTAAGCTGGCTATTTTAAAAAAAAAATCTTTTATATGTTAGGAATTGTTACAAGAACGTTATTTCCCTTTATTTTGGTGTATGATTAATGGGTGTAATTTAGTTATAGAGGATACAGCTTGGTCTTACTTCAGATGTGTATGCATCGAAACACTGCTTGCTCCCCTTGGTCATTTTTACTTCCTGGACTTCAAAGATAAATTATAAAATATATTAGCCGATAAACTTTTTTTCACTTCTCATATCTTTTGTACTTTATTGAGTGCACTTGCAGAAGCTGGTATTGCCTACTCTGTCAAAATTCGTTTTCTCTGTTTCAATACCTGCTTAAGTTAGTGTACTTTGGACTAGTGGAGGCTGATTTTTAGAGGACATGGGAGCAACCTTTTGGATCAGATGTATGCTTAGATTATTCACGATTTCGAAAACTACAACATGTAAAGAAATTTCAGCCTTAGTACATGAAAGTAGAATAGAGGTATGCCAACATTCTCTCCACGAACGAAACAACTTAACCTTACACCGGTCACTCTGTCAGAGCGTCCACTTTTCCGAATATAGGTAAAGTTAAATGAAATTCCAGCTGAAAATGGAGAAGACATTTTGGTTGACAATGCCAGTGATGGTTTCCTACTTTGGGTGTGTTGGACCGCCAGCTGTGGTGGCCTAAGTGGTTAGAGCGTCTTATAAAAATGGTACTGGCAGCTGCCTGGTTTGGCGCTCAGCATTAAGAGGTTAGTGTTAGGACTAGTCGGCCTGGTGTCAGGATAATGTGACCGGGTGGGACATGATACTACATGACTGTGGCATGATGCCCCAGTGCTAGACATCACTACAAACGGCCACACTGCAGACATCGTAGCGATATGAATAAAATTGTTAAAGCTGCGTTAAAACTCCAGACTCACACACGCACACGCACACACACACGCGCGCGCGCGCTTTTGCGTGAATACTAAACTTTTTTAGGAAATAGTATTACGACTCTATGGTTTTAAACTAAGTAATAGAAAAGAGAGGGTTTTGTAAAATTCAACAAATAATTTATTTCCTTAGAATACAAAGTGAAAATTTAAAAAGAACTTACAGGATTGTGAATTAAATTCCAAAGTAATCCTAAAAAGAGAGATCAACAGTCATAATGAATAAAGCTCTAATTAAATTCCAATGTGTTCGAATTAAGGTCCAGTGCTGAAGGCGTTGATGTACCTGTAGTCTTGAATGTACTAATGTACCAGTGCCCTGAAGTGAGATGATGTACTAACAGTCTTTCAATTGATTACAATAATAGAATCCAAGATGTCATTGTTTGAATTCACTATAACTCCCAGTTAGTGTCTCTGTCCAAGAATGTTATTGATAAGCACTTTGTATTTCCAGTGAATAAATAATGTTAATAAACAAATTTGGGCTCAAATGAAATACTCAACACACAATAAGACCGATTTGCCAAAAGATATTAAGCAAGAGTAATAATTTCTAGATTAAAAAGATTATAGACCCCTCTATTTGACCTAAGTCACATTTAGCACTTTTCTAGAAATACTATGACTTAATGGGGTTTTCCGTTCTAGAACACTCCATGTTGTTTACAAGATAAAATTTAAGAGTGTGTGTGTGATTTTAATTGTTAACGTAGCTTTAACAATTTTTCAGTCATATCGCTGCGGTGTCTGCAGTGTGGCAGTTTATAGTAATGTCTAGCAGTGAGGCATCATGCCGCAGACATGTAGTACGATGTCCCATCCAGTCACAATATCCTGGCCGACCAGTCCTAGCACTAACCTCTTAATGCTGAGCGCCTAGCGTGGCAGTTGTTAGTACCATATTTATAACTCTCTGGTACGACTCGGCCGGAGTTCGAACCCGCGACCTCCGAGGAACCACAATGCCACCGGAGCGGTCAAATCTAATATAACAGAATGTGGTAAACATCAGGTAGTCTAGGTATTTTTATGGGGAAATTCCAATAACCATGACCCTGACCCTAATAAATATGTTTACTTCTATTGATAATGATCCTAGTATTTAACATACACTCATTTAGAAAATATTAGCTATGTATTATTTGCTTACAAAAATAAAATTTACTGTTCAGGTAGACAATGAACTTATTTTTGGATAAGGTCAAGTCCAAAATACAATTATATATATATCATATAATCATGGAGAAAAAAAAATTAACAAATACAATTAAATATACGTAACAATAGTTCCAATTTATAATTTAGAACCGTTTTCATAACTCTATATTTGAAAAAAAAAATTATGGAATGCATGTATTGAGTTACAAAATTGACTCGGATGTACATTGAAAGATAATTTTTACGGCAATTACGGTACTTTGACCCGACCAACATGGTCAGAAGACGACCGTCAGATGTATTGTTAGTATACCCAGTCTACACGGTCAGGTGCCTATTCAAGAAAAGAGAGAATATATTATTTGCTTCGGTATTGCCATCAGATATAACCGAAACAGAATGGATGAATTTGCAGTGTGATGCTTTTTAACTTGTTAAAGACTTAGACACTGCCACGGCAGTACCCTAGATAAAACTAAAAAGAAATACAACAAGGGTGGCTCTCGCAATAACAACAAAAACTGCAACAACCATCCTTGTTAACACTTGTTTTACTGACTTGTTGTGTAGAAGAGAGGACAGTCATATTTCTACTTAATCAATATTTCGAATGAAGAATTATGGTGATACTGCGTGTTTTTTGCTTTAACAAATTTTATTTAGGTATCATATTGACGAAATGGAGAATAACTAGAAAACCCAATTGAATTTCATGCAATTTCTGCATCGTGAAATGGTTACAAAGTAACAGCAGATGATTAAAGAGAAAGCGATGTTCTCATTGCGGATAGGCACTGTAAAAAAAGAAATGCAACCAAATCATAATGGTAGCAGATTACAACATGTGTGACTGTTTTTGTAAGACATGTGCATATGTTTTTTGGGGTTTTTTTGTTGTTTTTTTTTTAAATATCCATTTGTATTGAAGTTATCTGCATGCGAATTATATAACTTTCCCATGGTGGCTGGGCTTGTTCTCGGCTTCTGGTTCGGTCGTACAGATGCAGGGTATCAATATCCCAGATTAGACACGCAGTCTCGGATCGAGTTTCCGGAGCTTGCGTGCCAGTGCAATTAGGCCCAACTTTTCCGTCTTCAAACAACATCTTCGGGCTTGTTTCGCGGAGCAGGTATTAATTAACGAACATTTGTTGTGCACGTGCAACAGTATTACAAATCCGACAGGGGTTTATAAGGTGGGTTTGAGTGATAAATTAAAGGAAGGTGAAAGCTTTTGGCGATAGTTTTCGCAATGCTGTCTGTGTAATTGGAGAGTAAATCAAGACAAGACATAGATTGAGTCCTTTAAGAATATGTGGCATATGTCTGCAATCGTTAGCTTTTCATCTGCAAAAGTTTCGAACATTTGATTATAATACAACTAAAGATAATTACGCGCTTTTATATGCCGTCAAACATAGCAAATGGAAAGTTGGGTGGGTCCAAGATACTAGATAGAGAGTAACTTGAAAAGGTTGCATAAGAAACGAAAAACTTCCTTGCAATTCACTGTAACATACCGTACTAATAATCATAGCAACAAACCGTAGTCAAGGTAACAGCACGCTTACCAAATGCATTCGCCGTTTCGAGAACAAAAATGTGTAATAAAAGCAACAGAAGTTTAAACTGTTGCTTAGCTTAGTTGCCATGTATTACAGTCGCTTGAAGTTCTAGCATAATGATAAACTATTTGCACAAAATATCTATACACATAAGACGATAAACGCTTATAAATTTCATTTTATCTTTGCCAACAAGAAGGGAAACCTTCATTCCTAGGTCCAAGAGAATGTCAGTGACCCCCACCCCTTTCCATATTTTGGGAAAAAGTTTGATAATTTTAAGTTTTAAATGGTTACAGTCTGCTGTGAATATTTTTTGTGCCATGTGAGGAATGTAGTGTACATGGAATTATTACCGTGGTAAATACAAATTAGTGACTCTCTCTAAAAATGCTGACTTTCTTACAAGACGGCAAAGCTTTGTAAAATCTTTACTTGTGCAAATATATTTCATTTCAAGACTTGTTTAATACCGCAAATCTAATTCATATCATGTTTGCGATTGTTACCCCTGGCCACTTTCCTGCAGCTGTAGACTGTCGCATATGCTTCTGTAGTAGTCCACTCGAATAGCAATCCGAATGAAATCAGATCTCCACTCTCCCACGTGAAGATCTGACAGCGACCTCGTAGGGGTCATGTTCTGGTAACCGTTGAATTAGCCAATGGAAATGCAGCTTTCAGAAATTTGAAAGTGAATCAAATCGTTCGACACATAATGATGCTCTTAGGCCATACTGCTCAGTCTCTCAAACACGAAGATATAAGGTTTATCTCAGTGGCTGACAAAATTAGCGATTATGGTAATAGCTTGAGTGATCAGATGATGACCCTTAAGCGGACGCTGTTAAATCTTCACGTAGGACAGTGGAGATCTGATTTTAATCAGGCTGACTTGAATAGACCTACACAGTTACGAATTTGTCTAAGTACATGAACTGAACGTAATCTCAAGACACAATTGCCAACCATACTTAGAATTGTGAATATCGGTGTGTTTAAAAATGCATAAAATAAGATAATGCCGAAAGTTTCATGATTCCATCCTCCCTCTGGGTACTGTTATAAATGTAAAAAAAAAGTATTAAAAAAAAATGAGCGTGAATTAATTTTTTTTTTTTTGTCTGGCAGCTTCGTTACTTCGAGCTTTGATGAAATAACACCTTGAATCTCGACAGTGCTTTTCTACCCAGTAGCCATTATCATTTAATTTTCAGCATTTACTTTCAACAGTACCCTACAGTCGATTAGTTGTAATCTTTTTTTTTTTTTTTTTCTTTTCGCGCACAATCTGTAAATCATCCAACTTTTATATATAGCTATTTCATGGCAATCACCCAAGCACTACTTTCCTAGGTTGCACCATGGTCCTTTTGCGTTTTTGTCACTGAAGTTTTGCTCCTGTGCCAAAGTATCTAAAAGTTCAGAAATTGCATAGTACACAGTGTCAATTGCGACAGAAAAGAGTGGGCTACATACACGAGAACGAAAGCAAAGAGCTCGCATAGGTTTCATTACACGAGTAATTATATTAATTAGAAACGTGAAAGATAAAAATGCAGTGGACAAGCAAATTTGATTTCGTCATCGAAAATGCCTATAATTTGTACACAGTGCAATTGGATCCCTTGCACGTGAATTTTCTTATTTCCGTTGACGTTTATACGATTTTTGCCCGATTCTTAAACTGTGGATACAATGCAGTATTACTGGCTTAAGAACAGGACACAAACCCCACCACGACCACCCCAAACCACAGGTGCTCGACGCGAGCTTAATGTAAAAAAAAAAAAAATAATAATAATCTGAAGGGAAAATAAAATCATCCCGAGTGACAAAATTACCTTAGATTACCCCCATGACCCGTTCTTTCACAGGACCCTGTCTCTCATACTATAAAACAGTGTCCCATACAACTAGGAAATTAGTGTGATTTGGATTTTTAACGTAGCTTTAACTATTTTTTCAGTCATATCGCTACGATGTATGCAGTGTGACAGTTAATGCGATGTCTAGCACTGGGGTATCATGTCCCACCTAGTCACATTATCCTGACATCAGGCCGAGACTAGATCTAAAACTAACTTCTTAATGCTGAGCGCCAAGCGAGGCAGCTGCTAGACTTTGGCATGAATCGGCCGGGGTTCGAACCCGCGACCTCCCGCATCCGAGTCGGACACTCTAATCCGGAAATAAGACAACAATAAAAACTGATTCTTTGCATTTACTTTCGTATGGTTCGAAAAACAAAATCGTTTTGGACACCGGCTATTAATTATCGATATATATATATATATATATATATATATATATATATATATATATATATATATATATTTGCAGTATGATTTCCAAGGGGGTCACGTGATCCCCTTGACCTATGCTGCGGGCGCCCGTGATCGAGAACTGTACTGTCATAATACAAAAATGTGTAAGGGCCTACATTTGTGGGTCCTGCATTAGGCGCCCTGCCTTGATTCTGTGTTATTTTCTACCATAATATTTAGCTATGTTAAACATAAGTCTGTTTGTTGTACGTATATAGCAACCATTTCGCATGTCGAAAAGAGTCCTTATATATAACCTTACCACGTAAGGGGAAATGATACCGGCCAAAACTATGCACCTTGTCATACTACCCCGACTGTAATACTATCATTGCCTCGTGTCCGTGTCGAGATGTCTAAGGTACAGTGACCTATATAGCAGTTACACACGCAACTTCGGTTGTCAATAGGTACAATTACCTACAGTAATGGCTTGAGATAGTAAGATACATGTGGAATAATTGTCTGTATCTTCCGGTTGTTTGGAGCACAATACTAATTTGGATTTATATGACACCGTCAATGGTGACGTTAAATTTTCCTCAGAGATTTGTTTTTAATTAGAACGTGTTGATTTATATATTCAACATCATGGTTATTTATTTATGAACACGTGCAGCCTGCATCAGCATGGTACGGCCCCCCCCCCCCTTTATTTGAATTAACTATAACCAGTCACCGGTGCGCCACAAAGAAGAAGCGAGACATTTTGTCTGCCCCATAAAAGTATCAATATACGCTTTGAAAATACCTTTCTACCATATAATGTACTAAAGAATTGCTTTTCATTGTAATATAATATACTGTAAATTGTTTTCTCTCAAACTGTTGTTATCGTTATTTTAAACTATTTTATATGAATACATTCATGCAGAAACGAGGCCAGCTTATGGGGGAAGTCTTTTAGGTATCAGCGTAACATCGACTCATATTTCCATCCCAGCAGCACTTCTGCGCACGTGCGCATGTTTGTCTTGACGATGATGATGACGAGGATAACGACGACGATAATGGTGGTGGTTGTGGTGATGTGGTGGTGATGGTGGCATTGATGTTTGTGATAAGGACGATCACAAGGGTCATTGATAACCTGCCCCTATATGCATACAAAAGTTCTCGACTTGGGTGCGTTTTTGACATTTGATGTCGAAAAAACTGGTATTAAAATGTTTATCAGTGAAATCGAAAAGTTTAAATTTACTTACATGAAAATTATTAATCGAAATCTACAGTTACGTACAAACAAATGACAATGATGAAATACATTACAAGAACATAATCTTAGTTTGAGTGTGCACTGAAGGTCATTGGCTATTTTTGCATCGTGTTGCTTTTACTTTTCTACAGTCGTATTTTGATAATAATTCATAGTAAAATATATTAACTCTAAACGGTGACCTGTAGGGAGTTGCACATGCAACTTCGGGTTGTCAGTAGGTATAATTACGTACAGTAATGGTTTCAGACAGCAATATATTTTTAGACGATAATAGTTACAGTAAACCAAGAAAACTACATGGTTCTAATTTATATAAATACACAAATGTATATGAATTCGGTGGAAAAATACTTATTTACAATCAGCTTAAAATTTTGAAAATGCACATTCAGCTATGTGCTGTATAGTGAAAATGCCAACCATGAGGAGGCAACCCATCGTCATAAAGGGAGATAACATTTACAATGCACAAATAGGGAATTATCTGTGTGATTTGGATTAGAATTCGTGTAATAATATAAGACTTAGTCTTAACTAGAAAGTCAATCTTTAAAAATCACAATTTTACCCAAACAAATTCTTTGTAGATCTGTAATAATTTCCGTTAATAGAAGCAATGTACCATGTGCGGAAAATTGAATGCAGCTATTACTAACAGATTTAGAGATATTTACAAAAATGTTGTATATTTTACAGCCCGATTACTCGTAGGATTGGCAGATGTAATAACACTAACGCTAACTTACATCTTCTACAAAACACTTTGATGTTGGTTGGTGCCTGACGATTTTAGAATTCAGCCTATGTTACAGCTAACTTCAACAAGGGAGACAAATTCAGTGCCAGTAACTACAGCCCTTTGTCACTGGCCAGCTTCTGCTTTAAATTCCAGGAGCATATTATCACCAGCAACGTGTTGACGAGCACAGAATACTGACCGATTGTCTAGATGAGTTCAGTGCAGGACCAATTTGCGAGACGTACCACACTTGAGGAACTGAGAAAGAAAGGCCACAATGGTAACGGGGGGTGGGGTGGGGTGGTGGCGGTGGCGGTCTACCTACGAACATATCAATTCTTTCATGTAGAAGACAAGAAATAATTGTTGATGGTTGCTCTTTCGACAAGGCTCCAGTAGTCGGTGGAGCTCCACATAGAACGATCCTTAAATCGTTCTCTTTTTCATATTCATACGTGATCTGCTAGACTGCGTCTGATCCACGACTAGACTTTTTACTGACGAATGCATCATCTACATGGATACCCGTATCACCCAAGCCTGCAAAGTCATTCGAAGCGATATAAATAAACTTGAAAAGTTGGGAATGTCGTTTGATCCGAAGAAGGGTAATGTTCCCAGATTAAGCGGAAAACGAATCCAAGCAATATTCACGCAGTCTTACAGGACAAAAGCTAGCGGCCACCAGCACTACTGAATATCTGGATGTGGATGTTTCATAAAAACTCTCCTGTCCAAACCATATTGACAGAACAGTGAAAGATCCATACAAGTTGGATTATTGCAAAGAACTTTACAATCAACAAGGTTTCGGCATATTTTTCACTTTCCTCGCGAAAAGGCAATATTTTTTTTTAATAATAGGTTCCAAACATAATTTAAATTATTACACTGGACGACGGTGCGTCTATCACAGCATCACTACATCTGGTCATATGATAATCTTACATCAGCGTTCGTTTCCTATGCTATTTTTGACACCAGTTTTAATAATTTCATTATTTTGGTAGCAAAGTCTTGCAGAGTATAAATGTTATTTGACTCTTATAACAAGTCTCTTATTAAACGAGTTCAGTTGTTAAATCTACAATATGGCTAAAAATAGATTTTATTTGCGTTAAAAGAATTCTTAATTTTTTGCATATTAATCAACTTCGGCGTATTCTTTAAAAAAAAAGTGTTTTAGAAGCTAAATTCACCAACAACTTACGGTAACCTAAAATGGCTAGCAAAGATTAGATGACCGTTAAATATTACTTTATATGTATTAAGGTACTATGTGGATGCGATACTTTTTAAGTACTGTATTAGCATATTATGGGATATTTACTAATATTACCTTTGTATAAATGAAAATATGACCTTAATATTGTACATCTATCGAAGAACTCATGTTACCATCTGCTTTGAATCTGCGTCGCATTAAGCGATGCACGTGTCAACAAAATTTGCACGCCTTCACAATTTATTTACATAATACATTCATGCAATATGCGTATCACAGGTGTAAGAGTCATAACATCTTTTCTGAAGGTAGAAAATTCTATTTATATGTAAATCAGTCACCAAACTGTGTTTGTGAATAGGTCGTGCTGGGGTAATACTGAGATGTATTATCGAACATTCTGGAACAAATATTTTAATTTTCAAACGGACATTTCTTTACATAATTTATCCACTAATTTGAATTCAATCTCAAACCAGCATGAAATAAATTGATGTTTTTCATTTCGTTTAATCATTTCGTCCCCAACGTTTGAAAATGGCGTTAGTTTCCTTTCACGCTAACACCAGTTCTCTGTATATGATAGGGCTCTAAAATCCGGCTAATTTATGCGAGAACATGGCCGCAAGCCACAACTCATCGCACCTTTACCACTCAACGGCCACTGATACTGTTCTGTACCTTTTGAAAATGTTAACATTGCGCAAAGAAACCTAATTAGGCTATTTAATTCGTAATTTCGATGCAGGATAGATGACCTTCAATGGCTGTGACGACTAATTGCAAATGGATACGTTCTGTTTTCTCACCAGTTTCAAAATCAGTCCCTTGAAAACTTTTTTAACGACTAGTTTCTGGATATCTAGTACATTTCCGGTGAAACGTGTAGGATCTCGCAACTATTAAAGACGGTTGATTTCATACGAAAAGTAGTTTCTCCTGATTATATTACTGTATTCTATTACTCCACATAACCTTAATCCGAGAGTATGCGAGACATGGCGGACACAACGTTCGAATTCGTTCCCAAATCCGCCTAGCCCACACCTAGTTGTATGTTACGAACTCATGAATTTAATGGGACTAAAATTAGGAATGTGAAATGCAATTTAACTGTTAAGAAAGATCTCATGTGCAGCAAAGAGCATATTCAGTTTAAAGGTTGCATGTTTTCGCGCTCTCTCTATTCATTTCAGATAGTGAATCAAAATTTCCATACTGTTTTGTATCGACACTATCTCACCTTTCTAGGGTTTAAAATTTAAATTTCAAATGCTGTCAGAATGGTACAAAACACAGCAAGCAATCATGGCGGGCAGGATCATGGACCGCAAGCTTTTATTTTTTTTTTTTTAATGTGCGGGAAAACAATATAAAGAAAATTCACGATGTTGTAATAAACAATCACCCTTTTCCTCAAAGTCGGGAGAGAAATTGGAAGTAATTGTAGAAATACATATAGATTTCATCGGTTCGAATCAGTAGCCTCCGGCGGTGTATACCATACAAAATGCGACGGAAAAGGCCATTGGTGTTCCGATTATTCTTATAACGCGAATCGGAACACCTCGTGCCTTTTACATCAAATCATAATCAATTTAAAGCAAGCTCTGGCTTGGCCCGGTGAGATCTACACCGTATGAAAGTCTGGTAAAATACTTGTTTCATCATTGCTACCGATAGAGAGCACATGGGTCAAACTGTGTAGAAACACTGAAAAATATTTATCTCTATTATTCACAGAGTAACGCGAGAGGTCTGGTTAAACGATACCGACAAAACTCCAACTCGGGATTCTTCGATGGAGTGATTCATCTCGAAAAGGTGGAAATAGCCGGAAAATTGCAGATAACTCTGTCGCATGTTGAAAAGTACAAGCACGTAAAAAAATCATTATGATACAGTTATAGAATTATTTCTAAACGTTCGGAAAATGAAAGTTCTCCAGTAAGTTTTTACTTGAAAAACAAAAAAACTGGGGATTCGGTGTAGAATAAGTTATCTCAATCGATACATCAACGCACTGAGCGCTATGATGATGTTTGACGTACGTATAACGTTATTTGTCACACTCCTCCCAGTGAATAACCTCTCTTTGGCAGGCTAATACCATTGCCACGACGATGTAAATTTGGTGGAAAAATGTCACACGAGGAATACCGTACGCTTTGATACCTGTACCCAGGCCCCTTCAGAGGTTGAGAGAGACCCGGGCCACTTCTAGGGTTTTGAGGCACCTTGGTTATACTGAAATTTGGAATGCCAAGATAAGCCTGTATAATTTAGGGTTTAAACAACGACTAATTACACAACGAAGAATATTTATTATTTTCAGAATTATTTATTTAAATAACGTACTTGTCGAGGCCCCTTAAGGGTTGAGGCCAGGGTCATTTGCCCCCCCCCCCATTGTGATTCCTTGTATTACATTCAATTTAGATAGCATATTCTGCAATTTTTTTTTCACTTTATTTTCTTCAATTGTTTCAATGAGAATATGAATTTATCTAACTCGTAAGAGGAAAAGTAAAGAACTGTACTGTGGGACTGACGATGTTACAGGTAGCACGCCGCAGACGTCTAAATATACCGACAACGTTACAATGAAGCGCATCTGAACAACCTTACATAGTCTGATTATTTTTACCTCGTTTTTTAATTGCTTTTAATATGTGATTTGGAAGGAAAGTAAGATCCAGTCAATATGCAACTGTACGAATGCGCGGAGAAGATGGACTAGGGTTTAAATTACCCTGGGGTCAAAGGAGCCTCTGGATGAAAGAGGTTCAGATGTGAGGAGCATTGTTATTTGGTAAAGAAGTACATGTATGCAGTGGCGGCTATTGCAGTGGTTTTTAGATCATTCGGATCACCTCTGCCATTTGTTTGAGGCATAACTGCCTCGGGTCTATTTTAACGTAGTAATTTGAAGGGAAAAAGAATCATATTTTGTTGGCCAGAATTTTTTTCCGTACAGAAGCAGAAACAGCAGCATATTCAGACAACCTGGCTACCTCTACGATTGAATTGATAGAAAAGTTGCGAATTTAAAAAAGTCCATGCATTCAAAACGTCTCGGTCATCGCTGGTGCCCGGCCTAAAATGGCAAGCCAATATCATAGGCCGGTACCTTGTACAATCTGTATCTCCTAAATTGTTGATCGTGGAGCATTCGCAACTTCGAGGTCAATCTCGTAGATCATATCTCTAAAGTACTTCTATAGTTGCCATTCGGACTACTTGGGCTATTTACGAAACAAGCATTAACCGATAAGTCACGAATGATGAAACAATTTTTGGGTTTCATTCGTACCATCTAGGTCAGTTTTACAGTCAATCTACTCGTAGAAATAGCTAAGCTGGTCATAGAGACAAAAAAAACAGACATTCGATACTTTCACTGAAATGGAGTTCTTGGTGGTCTCACGAACACCAGAAGTGTGACCCAGTTCAGTTGTTACATTCGCTACTTAGTGGTCAGTCATGAAAATCATAACTCGAATGTATGTCGATCACTTCGGTTATTTACGA
The DNA here is from genome assembly GCA_016617855.1 of Megalonaias nervosa. Taxonomy (NCBI): domain Eukaryota; kingdom Metazoa; phylum Mollusca; class Bivalvia; order Unionida; family Unionidae; genus Megalonaias; species Megalonaias nervosa. The sequence continues at coordinate 121,263 of JAECUM010001648.1, read as the reverse complement.
AACAAGGACTGACCGAGAAGTTACGAAAGATCGAACTTTTTTTTATATTTGTGACCTCTCGATTAATCGAATAGTCAATCCAATCAGAAATAACCGAGATAGTCCGAATAGATTGGGTTTCTTTTATTGAACGAGAAATTTCCGACCAACAAAAATGTATGATTTTTCTGTAAATTTTACTGCTCGTAAATACATCCGAGGCCAATCTGAACATCCTCTGTCTTTTCAGTAAAGTCGAGAAAGAAATCTTGGATGTAATTGGACGCCATTGGGACCTATATTTCGAACATTGTTTCACATGGAACAATATGGCGGCGAAAGGAGACAAAGTCACAATTGGAGCAATCTCGGCCTTTGCTGTCTTACATATATGGTGCACTCCGCCAGAGGCGAATCACCAAACACATTAAACTGATGTGTATTCCTGCAACTACATCAGAGGTTATTTCACGGCCTGGCGGAAATGGTCAGACGATGTTCCCATCGATCCGAGGCATAATTTTGTCAGGCAGATATAGCCGATGTAGTTCAGACTGGCCATTGTCAGCGAATTTCTCAGTTAATCCTTGTTTCTTAGATAGCCGAGGTGATCCAAATGGCAGTTATCGGCATATATTCGAGTTAAGTTATGCGAATTAACCGAGAAGTTTTGAATGATTTTATATGCACTGTAGTTCTCAATATGATTCTTTTGTGCAAAAGGACGAGGATGTTGCGACAGACGAAGCTGGATTCTGTAGGTCTAAGTCGGCGTTCGCTTGGACCTACCCCCCCCCCCCAGGAAACATGAATCCACGCCTTATAAAGTCATGTTCAAACATAAGAAAATAGTATAAAATGTTTACATTTCGCACACCATCTCTTTACCTGTTATACTAAAATTTGTGTCTAAGTCTGTAATATTGTAAAAGTCTTCACCGTTCTTGGGGGTGGGGTGGGATGTTCCAATTAGCAATGCCATAGTTTTGTTCAAACCCAGTCTCTTTTTTTATATTTGTTTTTACCACAAGGTTATTTTATATCAGAAATTCAACAACGGAAAGAAGAAAGAACAAATGAATAAATACATTTTTGGTTATGAAGCACTGTCACGGTAGCACAGCTGCCTCGTTCAGGTGTAAGTCCAGTACTTCTGTATTTGACACTTATACAAAACCTCTTGGCAATATTACGTAATGTACATAGATGTTGTTACCACGGCAACTTTACGTAATGTACATAGATGTTTAACAAAAAATTACCATGATAACATTACGTAATTTGTTAACGTAAGCTTACCATTTTTTTTTAACGCGCCTTCCATATCCTGGTTGTCACAAATTCCATAACGGGATATGTGTGTGTGTGTGCGTGTGTGTGTGTGTGTGTGTGTGTGTGTGTGTGTGTGTGTGTGTGTGTATGACAAGAACTTCAGAATCTACGAATGAATTATATATATATATATATATATATATATATATATATATATATATATATATATATATATATATATATATATATATATATATATAAAATTGTCTTTTAGTTTTCCTCCTTCATCCCCTGTATACTGTTAATACTTACATCTGTCTCAAAAAGTTAAATAAACTATTTTATGTGAACGACAGTTTACTCTTGTATCTATCTTAAACTGATTTCCAGATTTGTTACATTCATCTGTTTGTGCGAATTTGTGACATATTTTTCACTTTCTACCACACCCATTTAAAATCCCCTTATTCGTTTTATTTGATGGATGGGAAATTCAAGTTATATATATATATATATATATATATATATATATATATATATATATATATAACAACAACATATGAAGCAGAAAAACGCACACTGCCGGTCTCTTTATTTGGTGGGATAATTTATGATAATGACAAGATTTAAGTTATTAAAAGGGCAGAACAGTTTCAGTCAGCATTTTATCTTTGACCAGTGGAAATTCCTGAATTCTTGGTCATTAAATTCTCATCTTTTTAATTCAAAGGTCCAGTAGCGACGATACTGCGAGGATTTTTAGTTGACACTTTACAGAGATGGCTTGACTAAAAGAATGCCGACATTTTCAGCGTGCATTAACCTGTTACCGCGGCAACCGGACTTTGAAAATGTGGTTAGTAATATCCGTCTTGAGAAGGCACGTGACCTGTTGTCATTTTTCACTACATTAGCTTTAATATGGAAACTTAAAATAGAGTTTGTCATGGAACACTTTCTTTCTTCGCTTTCATTTGCACCTCACTATTCAACAGTCAGTTTATTCACTTTCGCTTTACTACAAAATGTGCGTGCGTGTGTGTATCGATCCATTATTTGAGGTGTACGGATTGAGAAAGAATGTTTTGTTCTCTCATTTTAGAATCAGGTAATACAGGATTTCGCATTGTTGCATTCTTTTACCCGTGTTTATTATGTGTGTGTGTGTGTGTGTGTGTGTGTGTGTGTGTGCCCCTTTCGTGAGTATGACTTCGGATAGAGCCCATGGAGAATATTAGTTTTCTCCCGAGTGTTGTTAATTTATTTTTGTATGTTATCAATCTCTGACAAAAGTAATCTCAAATCATCCAGAGTATATATATATATATATATATATATATATATATATAGAAGTCCTAGAAAAGTAAAATTATTAGGAGCATCTGGTAATCATAAACGTGATAGGAGAATGAGAGACATGGTACTACAACTATAGATGGGATGCCACCACGCCTTTTATTTTTTCAGTACAACACTGACTTCGAACACCACTACATTTATATACACACACACACATACATATATATATATATATATATATATATATATATATATATATATATATATATAGTGGTGTTCGAAGTCACTGTGTTGTACTGAAGAAATAAAAGGCGTGGTGACAGCCCATCTCTAGTTGTAGTACCATGTCTCTCATTCTCCTGTCACGTTTAGGATTAGCAGCTGCTCCTAATAATTTTACTTTTCTAGGACATTTTTCATAGGACTATAATAGGAAGAGGGTACAGTTGTAAAACATACGGAATTCGCAATAAATAATAAATAAATAAACAAATAAATTTAATGACCCAGTGGGCAAATAGGTCAAGTTGTTTTCCGGTTGATCCATGCCTTTCGTTGTTAGTGTATGCCGAAAAGACTCATGGATAAGATCAAAGGAAAACGAATTACTACTACCAAAGATACTAGTTATTGCCAGTGCAGTTTTCAGAACAAAATGCAATTAATAGACGATATATCTTTGTTGTATTTACAAAAAATGATCTCTCAGTTTGTTGAAACGTCCATGCGGGTTCGACGATTCTGACTCTTGATACTAGAAATGAGCGTGCTAAAAGTTGCGTTATTGTAATGGATTCATTAGTACCTTGATATATATATATTGTTTTTTTTTTTTGTTTTTTTTTATAATTAATGACTCACTATTGATTTTCACTCTCGATAGCATTCCCTTTCTCCTTTAAACACAATCATCGATTGTCTTCACGTTGTTCTTTAACTCTTTTGTGTACTGAAACTGGATGATAAAGTATAAATGATAATTGTATACAGTAATAATAAAGTATATATGATAATCCTATACAGTAATAACAAAGTATATATGATAATCCTATACAGTAATAATATAGTATATATTATAATCCTATACAGTAATAATAAAGTATATATGATAATCGTATGCAATAATACTAAGGGGACGCTCTACAGCTAATATACAGTAATAATATAGTATATATTATAATCCTATACAGTAATAATAAAGTATATATGATAATCGTATGCAATAATACTAAGGGGACGCTCTACAGCTAATATGAACTTCTGAGAGGGTGGCAGGTGTAAGGTGCAGTTGTTTGTATATGCAGCATGCACATTGGAGAGAATGTTGGCATACCTCTATGTTACTTTTATGTACTGTGCCTGAAAGTTCTTTCGATATTGTGCTTGTGGAAATTGTACATGATCTAAGCATTCAGGTAACCAAAATGACTGCTCCTATGTGCTCGAAAAATGAGCCTGAATTAGTGTGTGTGTTTGATTTGGATTTTTAACGTAGCTTTAAAAATTTGACGGTCATATCGCTACGATGTCTGCAGTGTGGCAGTTTATAGTGATGTCTATTGCTGGGGCATCATGTCGCAGACAAGTAGCATGATGTCCTACCCAGTCACATTATCCTGACACCAGGCCGACCACTCCTAACACAAACCTCTTAATGCTGAGCGCCAAGCGAGGCAGCTGTTAGTACCATTTTTATGTCTTTGGTATGACTCGGCCGGGGTTCGAACCCGCGACCTCCCGCAACCTGAATATTATCTTTACTAGTTATTCAAATAAGGAAAATGAATTTTGACAGACTAGACAATACCAGCTTCTGAAAGTGCAACAAATAAATTAGCAACTATATACAATGTCAAACAAAAAAGTGATATGCTCTTTTTTTAAAAACAGTTTACCTCTGAAGTTCAGGAAGTGAAAATGACCAAGCGGAGCTAGCATTTTTTTTATTTTTTATTTTTTATTTTTTTTTTTTATTTTTTTTTTTTAATATAGGTGCACATCTGAAGTAAGGCCAAGCTGTTTACTCTGTAACCTATATTACATCCATCAGTCATTCGCCAAAATAAATAAAATTAAAAGTTCTTTGAACAATACTTAAGATATACAATGTCTTGTTTAAATAGCCAGTAAAACCAGTGAGGAAAACCCATTGCAAAATACGAAACTATAGAGCTCCATCTAAGTCAGTCCATTTTTCAGCGTTTTTTACTTCATTTTGGCCGCAAGAAAAGGAATGTAACTTCTTACGGTTAGTAATAGTTGGCAACTTTGTGTTTGAGTCTCTTTTCTTGACTTTTCAAAGCGTTATCAAATTTAATCAATAACTTTTTCATGTCTGTTGCCGAATTTTCAACATATTTTTTCAGCTAATATTGTCATTTTTCATCTAGCCGCACTTCGATCATACATTTCAATCCGTTTTCGCATTTGATAATAAAGGAATGATTGTCAGTGCCTGCGATTTTATATCATATAGTATGAGAAATCTTCATAAAATAAAAAACAACGCACCAGAGATTAATACTCTAGTTATCACAACTAACTTTTCTTTCTCGCTTTCTTTTCTCCTTGAGAGTTGCAGCTTCTTCATTATTATTACTATTGTTATTATTATTATTATTATTATTATTATTATTATTATTAAATTGATTGAGAGAAGAACAGATACCGTTTTAAGTTACTTGTGCCAAAAAGTGTGTGTGTGTGTGTGTGTGTGTGTGTGTGTGTGTGTGATTTAGATTTTTAACGTAGCTTTAACAATTTTTCAGTCATATCGCTACGATGTCTGCAGTGTGATAGTTTATAGTGATGTCTAGCACCGGGGCATCATGCCGCAGACATGTGGCATGATGTCCCACCCAGTCACATTATCCTGACACCAGGCCGACCAGTCCTAACACTAACCTCTTAATGCTGAGCGCTAAGCAAGGCAGCTGTTAGTACCATTTTTAAAGTCTTTGGTATGATCCGGCCGGGGTTCGAACCCGCGACCTCCCGCATCCAAGGCGGACGCTCTAACCACTAGACCACGGTGCCAAAAAGTACATATAATGTCAATAAACATCCACCTTTTTTGCTTAACATTTGAGTGTGTATCCATCATTTTTTGTTTAAAATTAATTTATTAGAGCAATGTTTTTCATGTACTACTTCTTATTTCCTGCTCGTTAAAAAACCTGTTTTATCTGAGAAAATAACAATAAAACTCCAAATAACTATCATTCGTGCCAGAAAGATTTCAAGCGTTTCACATGCATACATTCGATGTTACGGGGTATAATTCAGAGAGATGATCTTGGATAAAATTTATTGGTTTAAACATATTTTATTTCCTCTATTATGCCAAAGGGTCGGACTATAATTATGCCAAATGATCAGTCTACAAGTTCTCACAACACATTGTACTGTCTGGGGACAAAAAATAATCCTACTTATGTTTAGAATCTAATAAAGAAGCAGTAGCTTATAAAACGTGTATTCTTAATTTATTTTTGCCCCCCCCCCCATTATAGACATCGATACTCGGTTAAAATTCAAGTTCACGTTTTGAGCCAAAAGGAAGAGTGTTTGTGGAGATGGGAAATAACATTTCGTTGGGACTAAGATTTTGTGTTTAACCGTGTACTGAGTGCAAAATAACACATAATGATATACACTTTCTGTTTCTTCCCCACAACTGTTGAAGGGATTATATATCAAGTAATTGTCATACGGGTAGCTTTTTTAGGTCGCTACTTTGGTTTCTGTTCCTAGTATGAATAACAGTATCTGTGATCACCAGAAAGATAACAGGAATGAACGCTACTGTTTTGTACGACAATATGCTTGTAAAATTTCTAAGAAATCGTTTTCCATTTTGACATTGTCAGGTTGGTATTACATATGAGAACATACGAATTAAGGAAAGATTTTTGTTTGTTATTTCAAGTCTGGCATTTAGTCTTGAGAAGTTTGTCGATTACGTAAATTGTATCTTGACGTATCGACCACCAAAGGAGGAAGCAGTTCATTTAAAGAACTTAGTGAACCATTATAAATCATTGCATTGAAAACTACAGTTTGTAGGGTTTTCCTCTTTCTAAGAGAGGGGGCCAGCCGCATTCCTCATAAATACTGCGTTCGTTGGCACTTCTGGTTGGCCCAGCCCGGGGCTATAATCAGTCGCGAAGCACTCAGTGCATAGGCGACTTTAATCCATGGACACTTCTGGTTAGACCTGTGACTATCCTAAGCAATCTGTAACTGAAATCTCTCTAATCTATCAGAGTCTGCTTTTGAACATCTATCTCAAACGACGTCTGCATATTCTAGCATAGGTATAATATATGTTAACACACACACACACACACACACACACACACACACACACACATAACATATATATATATATATACTATATATATATATATATATATATATATATATATATATATATATATATATATATATATATAAGAATTATAATTGTATACTCAGCTTAGAATATTTCGTTTATTATATTGGCATATAACATACAGATCTTGTATATCCAGTAAAGAATTTACTATTTATTTTCTAATTACTATAATGTATGACGTTTAGTTTGTATAAAATCGTACTAAATCTGTTTAATCACATTTGCGATTAAACAATAAAGGAATTGACTGGAAACTAACAGGCTGGCAGGTTATGATTTATAGCACATCATTTAGCGAAGGCAACAAATGCTGACGTTTAAATTCTACCTAGTGCCAGCTTATTTAAAAAAATTATGCCCCCCCCCTCCCCGATAAAAACTTTGAACTGATTCTGTAAGCTTATATGCTGTAACTCTGTGAAAAAGATACTTATTCATGGTCGCAACTGGGAGTCTGAAAGCAAACTTGTGCTCAACAGTTTTATAACCTTCAGGTTACGAATTTAAGTTACGTTGTCCATTTCCCATCATCAATACAAACAGTTTGGTGCTCTCTCTCTCTCTCTCTCTCACACACACACACACACACACACACACACACACACACTGTTCCCCCTCAAATATCAGAAGAAGAAAAATTAGGAAGGGGTTGGGGTGGGGTATATAGACAGGTGGAGATATGAAGAAAGAAAGTTAAAAGCATTAAGAAAGAAATTATCGATAACATGCGTTATACGCAATGCCCTCCCCCAACCCCACAAATTCCTACCGCTTTGAAGTAATGCATAGTTTCTTTCAAATGATGTATGTTGTCTAAATAATTTGATATGTTTATACTGAAAAAAATGCTGATATACACTGAGGAGCGTTCTTAACAAATTCACTGTTCCCACGGAAACAAATGATGCGACGATAAAATATTAAAAATCTTCAAGGAGGATTGATCCATAAGCTCCCCAGCTCACGTAACACATATCGAAAGGGCGAGATCCTCTCTAAATGTAAATATTTTTTTCGATCTGGTTTAATTTTGTGACTGTACGTGTTTCATGATCAGTGACTGTATTATGTTGCACGTAGTAGTAGTAGTAGTAACAGTAGCAGCAGCAGCAACGGAAGAAAGTATAGTAGTAGTTGTATTAAATTGTTTCATTTTCTAGCGTTTATTGCTATATTACAATTGGAACATGGCAGAAATAGCTTTTTTTAAATGTTGCAAAGATAAATTTAAATGTAGCAATTTTATTTACAATTCATATCACATTGTACAGTATGCGACACCAAAGTCAAACTTTTTAAGGTTTTACATTGTAGAAACGTGAGGTAATTTAATCATGGTGTAAATGACATTATTAATTAATTAAATATTGCTTGATACACAGGGCCGTAGAAAGCGATCACGGGCCCTGGGGTAAGAAACACCCGTGCCTCTCCTATATCTTGTTCAAACAAAATTTGTCTTTTATAGAATTAAGAAGTGTTGTTGATATATCTCCGGTTGTCCCCCCCCCCCCCCGTCGGTCCTGTTTTTAAAATTTAAATATTTCATACGGTAAACTGGATGTAAAGATGCACCACTATTGTTGAGACATGGGTGTATTGTAAATAAGGCGACTTGATTTTCAAGTATACAGTGACGTGTATCCGCTGTAAATGCTTATAAGTTACTGTCTGACATAATTGCAATATAATTTAATAGGCCTACCTCATTTGCATGTTTCAATGTTTGCAATATTAATGCCGTCGTTAATCACATCAGCTACAATATGTAAGTTAATATTATTGTTAATGTGGAGAGAGCTTGAAATAAGCTTATGCTTGTTGTTGCTCAATCCTCCATATCTCTTTTTTGATTTTATTTTCTTTCGATGTTGACTTCTGTAAATACTGTCTAGATCAAGGCGACAGTAAGATTCGGAAATGTCATGGTTGATGTATGTACTCAGATTTGTCCAGAATGAAGACTTTCTGTAAGTCATGCAAATTTTCGTATATACTAGATTTACTATATACATGCCAGTTACTCTTCATATTCGGATAAAATCCTATTAAAACTGTTTTATTGTTTAACAGAGACAATAATTCGCATAGAATAGGACTGCACGGAGTTCGAAGACAGAGTCTACGCACCTGCAAGTATTCTTCCAGTAAACATTGTATGTCTACTTTCCGTCCTGATGAATTATCAAACATAAAATCTACAACCAAACGTTTTCTTTTTTACGACAGTTCTTTCACAGCTTATGAACTTTGTAAATAATAAAAAGCTCTGGCCGCTACATGTATTGATTCGAGCTTCTGAAAGATACCACTTGTGTCAAAATGTGTACCCCACGTGACACGCCCTGACCAATCGACTTTGTAGGTCTACACTATAGGAATGTATTGCAGCTAAACGTGGGGTAAGAGAGGTGTAAATGAACGATGTGGGACAATCCTGTATGAAATAACGGTATTTGAAGAACTGATTCTGTGCGGAGCAGACACTTCTGCAATGTAGTGGAAAGGATTAACATCGTCAGCATGTATATAGATCATCTACACAAACTTATAGACAAATCACACCCGCCGATCGGCTAGTTGCGGCACTTGGAATAGAAAATTAGGGCCTATGAGCCCGAATCAAACATGGCGGCGGTGTACTTCTGTATTATTGCGGTTTTTGTTATGTGGGTTGGATACCTTTTGGATGGATCGTATGCTGTAAATAACTTGTGCCCATCTGCATGTACCTGTCTTGGAGGTCATGTGGATTGTAGTGAACTTGGACTTATTGAAGTTCCGAAAGATGTGCCGTCTTGGACCGAAAAGTTGTAAGTACATTCCCCCCCCCCCCCTCCGCAATACGAGGGTCAGGTTGCCTCAGTCCTTTACTTTAGTGGAGTAGTTTTGTGAGAATACAAATAAATTTATCGATACAGTAACGCAGATCATAGAGTGAAAATGGTATTTTGATTTCTGGAGTATTGATTTTGATGATCATCAGGGGCTAGGACAGAGGGATTTGACGGGAATGGTAGTATTCTCGCATGCTAATGTAAACAGTGACAGATGAACATGGTTGCCCTCAAATAATATAGGATGAATTTGGGCAGGGGTGATTGGAACATGCGAACTGATTAGTTTACTAATTCAGTTTTGTATATAAAGTTCAATAATGAGAGGTAAATGTATTGAGGAATATAGCTTTTTAAAATTTTAACTGTATTCCACATTTGAATGAATTGTCTCGACACTCAGTACACAGTGCATGTTGATGTTTCATTTTTTTTCTCAGAAACTTCTGGTCATGCTTCAAGTTCACGCTGTAGTATGTTTGTTTATACCCACCCCCAGATTAAAAAACCCAAAGCATGAAGGATATAAAATATGTACAAAACTTGACACTTCATTCATTCATTTACAATTTCGAACCTGATTGTTGCCAGGGGATCCCAAGCACTGTCACTTTGTTGATGTTTCGAATCAAATGGGAGTTTCTTTATTAACATGGTTGCCATATTTTCATGGTGAATATATCTTTTTCAAGCAGCAGATGTAGATCACCATCTTTGCTAATCTCATTAATTCGGTAATTCTAGGAGTTGCATCTCTTTAAACACATGTATGCAAGAGGTCTACCTTTTTATTTGTTAGATTTCTTGTAAGAGTATTAAAAGTAGACATTGCTAATATTAGATGCAGACAACACAGTTTTTATTGAAATGGACTGTTCTAGGAATAAGAAAAAGGACTGATCAGATGGTCTTCTTGTGTACATCTAGAGCTTCCATTTATTCTGAAATGCCAATAACTTAACAGAATTACAGACCCACTGGTGTCAGTCAGGTTAGAAATTATAAACTGAGGAATGTAATGATTAACTTTTCTGCATTTTTTATATCCTTGATGCTTTTCGTTTTTAAAATTGATAGAGGTTTCAAATGGAAAAATTACAAATACTATAGTAGCTGGTTTGGCTAGTCCCAAATATGCAACATTAAAAGTAATTTTAAAAAAATGCCATTGCAACATTTGTATCATGAATCCAAGGTTAGCCAGTTTGCATAGTACTATTAGATTTCTCTAAATGTCCAAGTCTGATTTGCTGTTAATTATATTGTCTTGAAAATTTTGTTTATTGGTCTTGTCAGGAGTAAAAATATGCTCAAATTGCAGTGTAAGATATTGCAACATCCTGCGGAATTTCCAGGTTTAGTAATTTCTGTCCTGTAATTTTATTTTCAATTGATGGGATTGTTTTCCAGTAGGGGTCAAAACACCCATTCCTAATCACAGCAGGACCATTGTTCATTGTTTCCTTTACCTCTGTCCATTATATTCATTGTGGGGAATGCATAGATGTGTCCATCATGTATAGTATATTTAAATAACACAGAAGTAAATCTTTTAAATCCTGACTTGATGTATGTTGATGGAAGAATTCGTTTGCTGTGTTCAGAACCTAATATTGACAGATAATTGAATCTTACTGTAATAGACAGTTCTAAAAGTTGATCAGTGTTGTTTAGTAGAAGGCTTGGTTTTTGTCACAAATGACGATAGAATCTTCTGAATGTATAAAGTATCCTATAGTGGCACTTTCATGGGTTTTGTATTATCCTTCCAACTCATTACTATCTTGAAGTAAACTGTACAGAAATGTTTCGATGAACTATATTTTACTTAAAATATTTTGATTATCATGACCCTTCCCAAAGCTTGAGGTGATCATGTCAGAGCCAGAATTTAACTTTTTTCCCAGCAAGCATTTGTTAGTAAGTTGAGAAAAAAAATGTCACAAAATGTAACTATTTCTTACAGTTTTATAAATTTGTCTACTTACCTGTACGATAGCATGAGCTATATTTCTTATAAATTTCAACTGTTTTAATCAGTATCATGTTTAACTGGTCAACAAAGCTAGGTCTCTTTTGAGTGTATGAATATGAGAAGTAGAAATAGGTAATATTGTGCATTAACAGCTCAGGCTATTTGCTGGCAATGACTTTTATCACCAATTTTCTTTATTCAGAATTAATAATTGCACAAATATGTGTTTCAAATTAAAAAAACTAAACCAAGAATATGGAATTTTAACAATTTATATTATACCAGGTTGCATATTTCACTTGTCAGTTCTGGTTGTCATTGTCAAATAGGCAGTTCTCTTTCAGTGATTTATATGCTATGCATCCATTAAACATTGACTGCTATGTAACATTTAACATAGCTACATTTACGGATTTTATCAGGGTGCTAATAATCCCTGTCTGCCTCGATACTGCAAAATGCTCAAACCAAATAAAATGATTTCATCTGAATTTTCTTCTGGGGGTGGTGGCAGATGAGTGGTTCTTGGAAAGCAAGAGTGCAAGTCTATAAAAACAATTTAAATGGGTCTATGCAGTTTGGAGTAATCAGTAAAAGAAACCATATAGCCAGCAGATCAGGGTTATGTTGTTTGATGTTAGACCTAATTTGCAAGGGAGTTTATACACTAGATTTATGTCATACAATGTTATTAATCCCCTCATCAGATTAGTGGCCTGTGGCTGATTTGGATAACACTGATAGGAACTAATTCTGTATTGTTATGTATTTCTATTACCTGACAAATTCTTCAATAATATAATGTCAATTTATGGCTTAATGTAGATCCGATTGAGAGGTTAAAAAAACCTCTTTAGAAGAACTACTCGGGTACTTAGGATTCATTTAGCTTTGGTAAGCATGTTGAAGGATAGGTGTTGCTCCTCTGCTGATAACATGGAATTTATGCAAGTAAGATAAAGAAAACTGACCTTGTGGAAGAGTTAAATATTGAATTTACCCTGATAGAGTGTGTCAGTTTTATTTTAAACTGGATCCTGTGCCATTTATCTTAGGAAAAATTGCCAGTTAGCTGACTTTTTTGTTTGAAATCTTTATATTTTTACCATAGGTTTAAAGAACAGTGAACTCTTGACTTACAATGGCATTGCAGGAAAAATGTTCCTAAATTGTATGCATCTTTTTTTATATGTTTAGTGATATTTGCATGAAAATGAAAGAGACTTTTTCAGAGCTAACCCAAAATTAACTTGAGATCTAGGTAATGAAACATTTTTTAAATGATAAAAAAATCATGTTGCCATCTAATGATTTTTTGATTACTTTAGTATTTTGAAGTTTTTATCATGACTATGTAATAAAATATACATGTATCTTTTAAAAAAAAATTTGAAAGAGAACTCAACAGATCTTTGTTTTGGTAAAATAATTTAGGTAATAATACACATATCAGATGACATAACTTAAAATACAGGTTAGGCATGAGGTCGGGCATCTTTTTATTTTAAGCAGCTGTATTTCACATTGACTTAGTCTTGATTATTTTTGATTAGATAATCACATCTGCAGAAAATTTTAACTTTATATTTAAAGATATGTGTTACAGTTGTTTCAATTTTATGTATGTCTCTTTCACATTAAAAATAGTTTCATGGGTTGGCAACATGCTTATTATTCCCTCATCCCAAAATGTAATATCCATGTCACTTGTCAACATTTTCAGCATTTTAATAACTTTTGTGGTAATTGAATGATTAGGTTTTTTTTCTTTCCATTGTTGTGTCAGCTCAAATTATGCAAGTTTGACATTAAATGAGTCAGGTGTTGACTATGAAATTGTTCTCAGTAAAATCAATTAGTATAACTAAATTGGCTAATTAGCACTCATTTAGTTAGTGGTTACTCAGTTGTCTCCATGTAATCAAATTAGCTTAATACAGTCTGTCACTTAAATTAATTTCAGTTGACATGTACCCCAGCAGGGGTTTCTAATTCATAGACCCCAGTGAGAACAAAGGAATGTGCTCATAGGATGTGGAAACCCCTGTTGTCACACACTTTGAGAACAGAAATCCATGACACGTCTAAATGAGTGTGCTGATGGTAAATTGGGTTTTTTTTTGCTTGGTGAATGGAGTCTTTAATGGCAAAATAAAAGACATATATCAGAAGATCAGTAGTATGATAATTTATGTCAGCAGAAAAAATTATCTGATTCCGTTTAATTACATATAGCACAATTGATGGCCATGAAACATCCACAGTCAACAATTTCATTATTTAAATAAAGTTCTGAAATGTTGCTGAATTAGAAATAAGTGGTAAGGACTGAAAAAAGAAAATATTTAAATTACTTGAATACATAACTCAAATGACTCGGACAGGCCCTATGTTGTGCATTCAAACACAAATCTCATGCACAACTCTATTTCATATGCAATCCATTTTGAACAGTAAGTGGGCCTTGAACATCTGCGTGTTGAACATACTTTGACAAAAAAGTAATCTGCAATTGTCATAATTTTATCACATTGGTTACACATTGATGTGTACTGTTTGATGTACCATGCATAATACTTTGTTACATGAAAATTGATCACTTTAAAAGTGGAAAAGAGTGGCCCACCATAAGCTTATGTGATGTAATGAAAATAAGGGAGACTTTATATGATTACATAACATGTGAAGAAGGTAGCAAGAGTATGGTCAGTTAAAACATACTTTCCTTGATGTTGTTTTTATTGCGGCTGCTGTTCTTTATTTATATATTATTATTATTAATTATTATTATTATTTCAATTATTATTATTATTAGTTGTACTGGTGGTATTGAGAGTGTAAGATATTTTTATATGCATTATCTTTTGAGGTAACTGGCCTAAAATAAAATATACAAGGCAAAGTTAGTGCAACAACATGTTAGTGTTGTAAAAGTAGATGGCTCAACTGGAAGTATAGATTGTAATTTTGCCGGTGGCCAGTATATAATGAGATGGCTTTATAACTATGTGTATTTTGTTCCCACATACTCCTGCAGCTCAAAGAATATTGCATGAATAATATCCTCAGTTGGTTTTCTTGTTTTTGTTTTAATTGCACTTTAAAAAACATTTGACTATATTATGCCAAGGAAATGGGAGCCAAGTGTCTTTCAAGGTTGATCTGATGGTGGGAATCAAACCAGGACCCTTCTGGGTATGAATCCAGTGCTTTAACTATGAGCGAATGTAGCTTCTGGATCCAACACACTTCTGTATGTTGTCATTTACTCATCTGTCAACGCATGCCAAATATGATCACTCTTTCTTCATTGGTGTTGTCGGAACTCCAGTTGCAAGGAGAATGGCGTGAAGGATACACTAGATGCATATGTATACTAATATATAGATGGGTGTGACCTATTGTCAGCAAAAGTATGGTGACTAGAATGAGTTAAATTATTACTTTTCACATATTTGAAGCCTTGAATAATTGCTGTGAAGTTAGTATTGTAAGCATCAGCAGCAATTTATCATAGCTTCATCATGTCTTTTTTGTTCTCATCACTACTTCGTTGTTTTCATTTGTGTGTTTCCCAGGTGTATTTATAAGCGACATAACTAAGAACTTTGCATGGCTTCTGTGTGGAAGAAATTTCTTTTTTTTAAAAAAAATTTATGGGAGGGAACAAAGAATGTGCAAACCTTAAAGTTCTTCTTGGATGAAAACAAAATGTTTTGAAGTAACAGGAAGACTCCCAAGGTTTGTACAGGGAACCAAAGTAGTTGTGGGTTGGATACCTGCCCAAGCCAGACTGGGTTTGAAGCCATAGTGTGTCCTTGGGAGAGGCACTTGGGTCCCATTTACTTAGCATTTGTTTAACCAATGAAAAAAACCAAGCAAAGTTAGGTTTTTACAGGCTTTCATGACACAAAGAGATGGAGTTGTGTAATGTCCAGTGACTCAAGGACGCATCCAACATGACCTTATATTGACTGTAAAGAGGTTCTCTGGCACTTACGGGGTTAAAACAGTCTGCAGTTTTTAAGATAATGGGGAGTTTTCCCTGAAAATAATATACTGAGAAAAAAGAGAAAATGTTTCATTTCCAGACTGGTGCTGATAAAAGAGTGAATAAAAAATACCTGCACTAAGACATAGGCCTGATGCTTTCAGAGCACCTGAATTTTAAACCTTTTTTAAACAGATAACACTAATCGTGCCAGGCAAGTTTTATGGGCAGTTTTGATTTATGCTGAGCTAAAGTTATGTTGAACAAAGAAGAAAAAAACCCACAACAGAACAGAAGACAGTGCATTTTGTTTTCTTGAAGAACAATAGGACAATACTATACTCCTTTGGACATATTGTTGTATGTTTGACATAATATAAAATCTTGTTTTTAAAAATTGTTAAGGGGGCCTAGGGTGGCTGTGTGGTCTAAGGTGTTCATCTTTACAGATCACTCTTGTCTCACTTCTGTCTGAGTTTGAGTCTTGGCTTGACCAGTGTGGGTATGCCAGTAGCTTTCCTTGGGTTGGTGGTTCTTCTAAGGTCTTCCAGGGATCTTCTTCCACCAAATATAAAGGCTGCCATGTATAGCCTGTCATGCTCTGAAAAATGGCATTAAAACTCCAAAACCAAACACAGAAATCAAAATTGTTTAACATATAACCACTCTTGCATTTTTCGTGAATAAACTTGAGATGGAAGCCGTCGCAACTACCTTCTTTTCTTTAACATTTTTGATTCCTTTTCCACTCATAACCCCAGGGATGCATTTAGGATTTGAAACCTTTTCCTGTCATACACTTGTCCTTGTGAAAGATGATATAAAATAATGATCACCATCCTTCAGTAGTTGTAGATGCAGTTTGGGTTGCAAGGCACCAAACATGTTCACCCTCCATGAATAATTGTAGACAAAATTTTGATTAGGCAAAAAAAAAATGTGTTTTCTATTGCACTGGTTTTAAAATTAGGGTAGGTAGGTATTTAAAACAAACATTTTATATAATATAATGATTATTATGTATAATATACTAAATGTTTCAAGTACTGGGCAAAACCTGCTCATTTAGATGAACAGATAATTTTTTTTTATTTTTTAAAAATTTGTAAAAAAAAAAAAAAAAAAAAAAAAAAAAATTTAATCCAGGGGAAAAACTGCTTGGGTTGGCACAATAAAATACGGACAGTCAGCGAACTGGAAACACATTATTTGTACCTTGCAAGGAGAGTACATATTGTCCAAGAAACGGGGCTTCTTGACCTTCTACCCAACAATGAGCACCATGCATTGAAGATAAAAAACCTTTGTTTTCATCTGCTCATCCTCCAGAAATTAATAATAAATCCAAAATATGATTGCCTTTCAATTGGCAAGCTGAACTGGGTGATGTGTAAATGATAGACATGACCATTTACAATTTATTCACTAAATGGCAGATGTAAATATGTAGTGGGTTAAACAAGGCACTTAAAAGGTATACTATTGTTCATGGAGATTTATGTAATTTTACAGTGTTACAGACAGGCTTGAGAATGACACTGCCAGGCGGGATAAGTAGAATTACCTCATATACTTGCTTGCAAGTCAGGGCCAACCACAAAAATAATGTAAACCTTGATTGCCATCACATAATGTGTGAGCAGATCAGGGTCAGTGTTCTGTGTTCTACTGATTACTTAAAATAAATTGCGTACACCTTGGTTTGCTACTGCATTATGCAACACATCTGGGTCTTTGTAGTTTGCAATTGGACCTGACTTATATGCATGTATACGTATGTATATGTATATATATATATATATATATATATATATATATATATATACCACCATTAATCCTTAGATGTTGCAAGCACGAGACTTGTTGCTATTCTAAAACACTTTAGAAACTGTCAAAGAATGGGAGAAAATGTCCTCCTGGCAATACATAACAGGGAAAGTCATGACTGGTGTCCCAGTTTTTAACAGTATATTGTTTATATTACTGCTGTACAATTTGGCCTTTGACCAGTCAGAGAAAGTCACATGCCAGGTGTGTTATTAGTTAACTTACCCAGATTTTTATAAACAGTAATCCCTGCTTTTGCAAAAAAAATAATAACAATCTTACTTTCAGTATTGTTAAATTGTCAAAACTACGTTAAAAATCACACACACACACACACACACACACACACACACACACACACACACACACACACACACACACACACACACACACACACACACACACTATGTAGTCTGTCTCACCCAGTTTGTTCATCATTTGTAATCTGTTCTTACATACTTTGTATATGGCAACATTTAGCCTGTATCATGCTTTTTGGCCATTAGGCAGGCATTTAAAAACAAAACAAGGAATCAAGTAAAACTCTAAATTATCTGTCAATCTAAACACCTTTTCATTCCTCCTCCCCACCCCTAAAAGAATATTGTAATCAGTGTTGTCTTCTTTTTTTTTGCTGGACCTTCATGTTCTTTATTTGTAATATTATAAATCCAGCATAGTACAAGTGCATGACTTGGAAGTAAAATAAATTTTAAAAAGTTGCGTGACATTGGGTTAAAATTTTTGGCCAAGTTTTTGGTAATTTGGAGTTTTCTGAGGTGGCAGATGTGAGAATATGCTATGTTGGGACTTGGCCATTTGTGTTATACAGAGTATTCAAGTGATTGTTATTTAGGATCTATCAAAGTGCATGTCTACTGTATCTCCACATTTTTTCCCCGTTATTAGTAAGATTAATTTTTATCAAGTTTACCATGGAGGAAGCTTGACACAGTGATAACTCGGGCTTCTTTGTGTGTGTCCACATGTCCATACTTATATATGTCTGTCCACACCATACAAATAAATTACAATTATTTTTAAAAAAAAAGTATTCTCTGTGTTCAAGTTTATAACTTTTTACGCATATGAAGGGTGGGCTGAATAAATATGGAGTCTGTTTGGGATTTTTTTCTCTTGAATTTGTTTTCTTCTTTGCAGATACTTGCAAAAGAATGGAATTTCACTGATCATCGAAGATGACTTTAAAGGCCTGACAAATCTGGAACTTTTGTAAGTAATCTTTTCATTATTTTATGATCTTGATATTGAAGAATAGTGTTACGCTAACATTTATATTAAATGCAGTAGTTCACATGTACAACCCCCCTCCCAAAAAAACTGAAGGAATTGAATGTACATTTAGTTTTACATAAAAAATAAGATCTTCCCCAGTAAATTTTGTTCCAGTTTTTATTCATGAAAAGCAAATATTCATGTGTGGTATTCTGAAAGCAATAAAAAAGGGAGAGAAAAATGATTGACCCATTGTATTGAATGATATTACTCCACAACCTTTAAATTTTGATCTTGGAGATATCTCATTTATCTATGTAAAGGCTTGAAAGCTTAATTGCCTAATTTCTTCTCACCAAGCTCTTATGATTATCCTTCACATTTTACCCTCTGTCAGGGAAGGAATTTATTAAAATTGCACATGGTACAATCCATCTGATGTATAAGATTGTACCGTATTATACCATATGTATACTCTTGTATAAGTTTAGTCCAACTGCAAACAACATAGACCCTGATCTGTATGCAGTATATTGCGCCTGCAGATCAGGGTTTGTGTTGTTTGTAATACTGGTTACCCTTTACAGACTGTACAGACCCAGATCTGCTGGCAAATTATGCTGGATCAGATCTGGGTCTGTGCAGTTTGCAGTTGGACTCTCTTATAAATGAATGTATAGAGTACCCAAAATTTTATAATAAGAATATCGAGGGATACCTGATTAAGTTGTCAGAAAGTTTTATAATCTGAATATTGACATTTATGAGGAAAAATAAAATTAATAGCAGAAGCAAAAGGTAACATTTTTGCATGAAGTTTGAGAAATATCGGCTGTTGATTAAGTGATATTAAGTGGTTGATAAACCTTTAATATTTTTAATGCCTAACTTTAGAATAGGATTTGAGTTTTAATCCATATCATGTGAGATGGAGTTTACATAATGTGGATGACTGCAGTAGTTGCTGTAGGGTTGTCTTGTTATGCACACTTGGTTGTAAAAAATTTGTTAGCATGGGTAGTACATTTTTTAAGCAATCTAACGAATTGTGTTGGTGTCTGATTACCTTGTAAAATGACTTTGAAGTTTGGTTTAATGACAAGTCTGTTTGCCCCTAGTCAGATCTAATTCTCTGATAAGCTGTAGAAAAGGAAAAAACCCCTACAGCATTACATAGAATAATTTCCCACTATTAGCAGACATAGTGTAATTGGCATATAAGAAAGGATTAAATACATTGTGCTGCTGTCAAGAGTTACAACATAATGACAAATGATGCATTAAAAGTTGCGGAGAATAAATTAGTCAAATTGAAATTGATACCTAATTTAACCCAGTTCTTGGAATGTTTATATATTACATCATTCAGGTTTTGTATTAGCTGCTCGGTCTTTGATGTAACATTTTAAGATTGCTGGATGAAACACTGATGGGTACTGATTAAAAATATTATGTTGGAAAGGACAAGGCCAAGCTTAAGGGGCATTTGTTCCTGAAGAGGCAAGGTTTTGAAGCTGTTAATTTTATTGCAGGATACATTTTGTGTAAATAGTTTGTAAATTCTTGCAATATGCCATACAATTAACACTGCTGCTTTCATACTGAAAGCCATCAAATAATAGGACTAAAAAATAATTCCACTTGTCAGCATGTATATATGAGTGGTGATTGTTCATTCGGACAAATGGCATTTTAAGCACGTTCATATTGTGTACAATGTAGGGCTAGGCTGAGTAAAATATGGTACAAAAAGGAAATGTTTTAAGCTACTTGTTCTGTAAGATAAGTAGTGACTGGAGATATTAGTTTCAGTCATTTTGTTCAGGTTTTGATTTTATATTGGGGATTTTAGAAGTTTCAAAATTTCCCGGGAAACATAAGATATTATCACCTCGATCCACAATGTTAAAAGTCTAATAATAAAATGGGGGATGACAAACAACTTTCTAGCACAGCTAGCCAAAACCAATAAAAATCACATTTGGGCAAGTGAAATCTCCTGTAGTTAAGTAGATGTTTACATAGGAAAAAATTAATTTTGAGACAGTTTCTCCAGCATTATCATTGCCAGGCTATTAGGTAAAAATTTTGAATTTTTATCCAATGTAAAACATTTTTATTTTAAAAATCAATTATAAATATACTCAGTTGTGATTTGCATGAAACAGTTTATAGATATATGGGGGAAATCATGTTCTGTTTGTGTATTCATCTGTTCCCTATTTCTTTTTTGCACAATAGCTTGAGTTTTCCACCAAATTAACAGGCTTTGTAAGTAGCTTGAATTTGCCACAAGGAAGAAACATCTTGATTTTCTGGATTAAATGGTTAGTGATCAAGGTCACAAGAACATGAAGAAGGCAAACTTTCCACAAAAACTTGACTTGTATATTAGCTACCTTGATCAAACTTTGTAAAAGGCTTGCATTTGAAATTAAAAAACAACACCTATTGATGGTGGGTCAAAGGTCAGGAAGACAAATGCCCATTCTGGTGTCAAAGGTCAGTGTTGCAGGGACTGACAGAACAAAAAATGGTTTCCACAAACTATTAAGGTTCTGTACAATATACCCAAAATAAACTTTGTTGAATGCCTGGAAGGTCACAGTTAGAGGGACCCCCAAGAAGAAAAGCAGTTTCCACAAAATAACTCTTGAATCCTATGTCACAAACTATGATCAAATGTAGCTGATGGCTTGCATTTCAGACAGGAAGAGTCCTTATTAACTGTCTGGTCAGTAGGTCAAAGATCAAGGTTATCCAGACTGAAAAAATGTTTTCTTAAAAAAAAATTTGTGTCAGGCACATAATATACTCTATTTGGTACTTGTTAAACCAATCTTTAAAAAGTTTCCACACTGCAAGGTGTGTCTGGATTCACATATTGGATACAGTGAATGGAATATTAGTGAGGTATCAAGTTCTATTCTTAGAAGTATAAATTGTGTTCCATCCATAAATGTTTTTAAGTGATGGTGGTGGGGTTAGGTAAGGCACTTTTTGTGAGAATGGGGTTTGTCAGGACTCCTGATGATACTTAGAATTTTGCAATAAAATTTACATTGTTTTTTCTTCTTCACATATTTATATTGATTTTTCTTCTCAAACCATAGTCGAACAAGAAGAATGTATAATGTGGACGGACATGGCTTTTTAATATAAAAAAAAAATAAAGAATAAAGATAAAAATGTTTATTTTATATAATGGACTTACTACTTTAAATGTACATGTAAGCATCCATAAATGATAAAGTAATTAATAGCATTCATTAGGGAACATAGAAAATACTATAGTTATAATTAAATTCTCACCACCACCAATATACATGGTGATTTAATAGAAGGATCTGTTTTAATGTCGTTTTAACACATTCAACCAAATAAGCACAACCACCTTTATAAGTGTCCCATCCCTTTACTGATTTGTTTATTTTTCTTTAAATTTAAATAATCAGGTGATTGACTTAATTGAATACTTGCATAATTTATTAGCACAAAATATACTATTAAAATATATGTTTATTAATAGATTTCTTTGGAGTTCACACTCCGTCAATTTTTTTTTAAGATGTGGTATGTGTTTGATTTGATAGGTGTTCCAGTCAGAAATTTCTTACAGAGGGGTGGGTACAAGCGCTTCACAATAGAAGTGGCACTTTTTAGCAAGAAGAATTTTTTACTCCAGTTGTGATGTCATAACCATATTTTTAGTTTCACATGGAAAATTTACATTAAAAGATTCTTCTCTGCTTGTAATCATATAGAAATTATAATAAAATAAAATGAATCAGATATAACAATGTGTAGATTTAATGAATAAAATAATAAAGAATCAAGATAAAGTATTGACAACTTATATTTTTGTATAGTGGACTGGTTACTTTGTACACATTATCATTAAATGACAAGTTATTGTATGAATGTACATGTAAACAATTAATATAAAAGGTAATAATAATATTTATTAGGAGACAAAAAAAATTTTTCTTACCAGTACCAATCAAAATGGTGACTGACTCAAATGATAAACAACCTAAGGCCAAAAAGAATGTGTTTCTGATGGCCAACTGTCCCCATTTTTCATTGGTAATCCTTGCACTTTTTCTCCCCCCGGTGCAAAAAATAAATCCTGAAATTGATTTGTGCATCTAAGTGAGACGGTTTTTCAGCAGAGTACTTCAAATACTAATTATTATTGTATCAGTGCAATTCAAAACACATTTTTTTTTGCCTTGTGTAGATTGTCATATTTGACCAAAAATGCACATGTACATGTGCCCTATATTCCCAGGCTATCATAATTTTTATATTTGATTTAAAATTGCTCATGCAGCTGACTTAGTTTTCAACGTAAAGGATGTATTTAGCAACAAATTTTCTTGTAAAATACACATTTTAGTAGTTGTCTTTAGGATTTTACACTGACTATTGTGTAACTCCACTGGTCATATAGCTTGGAAACTTGATGTTTTTCATTTGTCATAACCAATCATGGGGACATGTTAAAGTTTATAGTTGTATTTGTATTGGGTTTTTTAAATTGAGTTAGTTAGGCTTTGAAACTTACTATGCAGGATGTCGTGGGTTTGATCCCTGGCCGAGTCATACCAAAAGCTTATAAAAATGGTACTAACAGCTGCCTCGCATGGTGCTCAGCATTAAGAGGTTAGTGTTAGGACTGGTTGGCATGGTGTCAGGATAATGTGACTGGGTTGGACATCATGCTACATGTCTGTGGCATGATGCCCCAGTGCTAGACATCACTATAAACTATCACACTGCAGACATCATAGCGATATGACTGAAAAATCATTAAAGCTACATTAAAAATCCAAATTACACACATACACAAACTTACAATTTAATGTGGCATAATGAACAGGCTAAGTTGTCATTGGGGGTGGTGAAAATTAAGCTCAGTTGAGGACATACACCTGCTGCTTGAATGTGTGATTTGCAATCAGTTAATGAAGCAATTAACCATTTAGCTAATGAGGCATGTGGATAATGACTGTCTTTATAAAGACACCAGTTTTGAAGTTCAAAAAGAGAGAGGGGTGCACAGTAGGAGCAGAGGGACAGGCTGTCTGAGGGTGGGGTGGGGCATCCCTCCATTTTGTTTTAGCAGAAACACTGAGATACACATGCATATACATTATAAAGTGGGCTAGCTGGATTACTGCTTATTTATATTGCAGAGCCCCAGATAAGCATTGTGTTGATCTGCTTTGTTATTCGCCTATATTTTGTCAATTGTGTATTTTAAAATTCATTTGAGTAAAGAAGAAATTTACATGACAAAATTTTGTTCAGTTGGGTGACAAACACAAAAAAAACAAAACTTGAATGCACGTGCCGGGTTCACATATTCCATAGTTAAATTGTCGAATATACCTAATACAATAATTGTGGAATTTGATGGTTTAGAATGTCCAGAATTGCACTAGATCTTGTTTTCTTGTGATATAGATCTCACATTTTTGCATCATCTTGATATCATTTTGTGAGTCAGATTGTCAGTGGCACTTAAATACTTGAAAGTACAAAGCCTCATAGGGTAGTAACATATAAAGTTTGACTGGTTTACATAATAATATCAGTTCTATATAGCGATGTAAAGAGCAGAACCTAGAACCAACCTGTTTTTACATAAAGTGGAGGAAGGCAAAAATGCGAGAATGGAAAACGGTTAATACGCATGTTATTTCAGTAATTGCTTAAATGGGATTCTGTTTGCTTTTGGGTATGTTTGGTTTTTATTTTAATTGGGTTTTACTTATTTTAATTGTGTGTTTATACAAATATGTAGCGTATCTGAGGCTCTGAATATTTCACCCGATTCTTTTAGAAACCTAGATCAAAAATAAAAAGTTTTGACCCAATGACATTCTTTTATGTACTGTAACTCTACCCATGTACATGTTACAGTTGTTACATGTATCAGATGTGCCAGGAGAGGGATGTAAGAATGACAGCTTGCCTCATGTATTTACTAGAAAAAAATGAAATAGCCTTACAAGACGAATACATCAACTTCTTGAAGATTAATAAATAACAGGGAGAATGGGACATTCTCGTGCCGTTTATAGCAATGACTAACTAGGAAAAGCTGTACATGTCATAATAAGCATTTGCATTGCATAGGAAGTATTTTCTTGCAACATTATGTGCCATATATATACTTGCTTATAAGACGAATCCAGCTGCAAATGGCACAGACCCAAATCTGGCATTGCATAATGTGCTGGATGATCTGGGTTGGTACAGTTTGTTAGGAATAATCAGTAGAACAAACAGATCAGGATCTTTGTTATTTGCAGTTTGACTTGGCTAATAATGTTGATGGTATACTATCCAGGGTTCTTCCCAGAAATTTTTGATGGTGTTGGGGGGAAGCATGTAATAACCTCATAAAAAAGCGCTTTATCATAATAAAATTGAGAATCAAATTTAATATGAATGAAATATAGCAGAAGTACATATATGTACACTATTATTTATTTCCCTAAGTTATAACATGATTTATTATCGACGCTTATTATTCTTTGAATTTAAATAAATGATGAAATGATGCAAGTTCTTAGTCCAAATATCAGTGACATAATTAATTTAAATTCATCTGTAGCAATTGTAAAGATTGTAGAAATATCTCACTGATTGAGGTTTTTATGCTTGTATCTGTAATTCTGGCAAATAAAACTATCAACATGTATTAATGTAGCAATATACTATTAAAAATATCACCATTTAATTAATAATGTAAGACATTCCAATTGCAAGAAATTTATTGTTGGAGAAATATTTCGAATATAAATGAAGGAATAATCCAACACTTTTTATTGACATGGTTTCAAAATGGGTGAAGTTTGAAGATAAAAAACTGCTGCTTTTCTTACTTGGATATACAGAAAAGATAAATTATAAGGCAGCGCATACTTAAGTTAAGGCTTACTGATCGAGTGGCCAAGTGGTCTAAAGCGCTTACCATTCCAGATCACTGCCATCTCACCTCCATCTGCGTGGGTTCATGTCTCAGAATCGGCTAATATGGGTACGTGAAAAAGCTTACCAGTAGCTTCTCGTAGGTTGGTGATTCTTCCAGGGGTTTTCCATGGTTCTTTCTCCACCAGATATACTGGCTGCCATGTATAGCCTATCTTGTGCTGAAAAATGGCGTTAAACCCTACAACAACTGATCGAACTGATGTTTTTTTATCTTGATGAAAGTATGCTCTGTGAGTAGAAGAGCAACTAATGGGTAAACATTTTATTCATGAAATTTTTGTCACAGAATTTAAAAAATTTAGCAATATGAAAGAATTACTATCTGATCCATTGATTTGTACACAAGTATGTGTATATGAAATCTTCCATTTACTGTTGAAACCAGTATTTTGTCTCATGAATTTCTTACGGGAAAATCCAGTTTCTGAAACAGAATTACTAATCTCTGATCTTAATACCAAGGCCAACATGGGGCTAGTTGGGTGCTGGGATGATTTATAAGTTTTCATGCCAAGGCCAACATGGGGCTAGTTGGCTGCTGGGGTGATTTTATTAAGTTTTCATACCAAGGCCAACATGGGGCTAGGTGGGTGCTGAGGTAATTTTATTAAGTTTTCATACCAAGGCCAACATGGGGCTAGTTGGGTGCTGGGGTGATTTTATTAAGTTTTCATACCAAGGCCAACATGGGGCTAGGTGGGTGCTGGGGTGATTTTATTAAGTTTTCATACTAAGGCCAACATGGGGCTGGGTGGGTGCTGGGGTGATTTTATTAAGTTTTCATACTAAGGCCAACATGGGGCTGGGTGGGTGCTGGGGTGATTTTATTAAGTTTTCATACCAAGGCCAGCAAGGGGCTAGCTGGGTGATGGATGATTCTTTTTTGTTTCAATTTCAAGGAGTGATTTTATTGTTTTTTTGAAGGTGGTGGTTTGATTTTTCAGAATGATCATTAAAAATTTCCCTATTTTTTTTTTAAAAAGTACTTTGTGTCACACTTTTTTGACCTGATGGTGGAAATATAGCACACACTACAAGTAGACCCCATTATTCCTGGTCAGTCATGTGACTGTCAGTGCAAAGACAAAACCAGCATCAAAGGTCATGCATCAGCAGGTGGGCCAAGGCATGTACAAAAGATAACGATCAATTACCTTGGATTATCTTAATTAAATACCCAAGAAGAGGTAAATTTGAGTGACAGAGCTTTGAATAAGGTGATGGGATGTTTATTGAAGAGATAAATTTTAAATTGTATCAGGGGAGGGGGGAAACATTGAAGAATATCCGTACTGGTGCATTGAATATCAGTGAGTTCTAAAGTGTTTCAGGCTGAAATGATAGTGTATCAGGACTGATATGGTAATAGGATCTGGGAAGAACACTGCCGTTAAATATTAAAACATTGATTATTTTTAAAAAAGAAGAATTTTTATCAATGAGAAAACTAGGAAATGTTTATTAATATAGCAGGCGTTTTGCATTACACATGAAGTTTTCTTGTTAGAGCATCTATAATGTCATAAATTACAAAAAAAATCAATGATCATAAAATAAAAATTCCTGTGGTGTAAGTGATGGGTTTATCTCCAGGTTTCAAAGTGACTGATGTAATATCCATGGCAGTGGTTCTGTCTTTTCTTTATATTATTGATGCAACAGGTTGCATTGTACTCGCCAAGTACATAAGCAACTTTTCATTAATTATTCATACCATGCCAAAATGAAGCTGGCCACAAGGTGATGTACCATATAATAGGGCAGGTAGTGATAAAGAGTGACATCATAGATATAATAAAGAAATTAAATGACAAAAAAATCGTCTTCCTTGAAGACCCGTTCTTTGCTAAAAAGTGGGCTTATTCAATAGCTGTACAATACAACTTTTCTTATTCTTCAGCTGGGAAAGTCAACATTTTTCACTCTGCATTTTTGCACTATAGGTTTAAATCCCCTGAACAACCATTGTAAGGTTTGTAGTTGCATTGCCTTCTTTTTTTAAAAAATGATCAATGCCAGGAATATGTTGGCTCCCACTTTTAATCCCTAATATGGCACAGAGAACAGTTGAAGTTACCATTGTGTTAGTGAACTTTAAGAAACTTGATGCTTCTGGTCTTTAGGTTAGTGAACTTCAGTGAGTTAAATGCTTGTGATCCAGACTGATTGTATTTTTGATCTTAAAATTAGACTCAAGCAAGGACATGCACCTGCCACTTGGTGTTTGATGCAAGTAGAATGTGATTTGCATTCAATTAGGCAAGAGATTCAAGTTTGAAAGCAATTAAAACAACCAATTTATTTAACAAGGCGTGTCATGTAGAATAATGATTTTGTTTATAAAGTCACTAATTTTTCAGTTTAAGAATCAGAGAGACACTAAAAATAGGCATCTGGGGGCAGAGTGGTGGGTTGTTTTGTTAAAGGGCGCACCTCTATTTCTTTGTTGCAGTACACTGATTTGGGCAGCCTGTTTTATTTGAATGAATTATACATATAAAATAATGGTGATGATTTTGTATTATTGTCTGAAAATGCAGTGCATGTGCAGCTTTATTACAAACCTACAGGTGATTCATAACTCCTCTAAGCAGGATAGTATACCGTATGCCATTTATTGAGTTAGCTAAGAACCACTGACCCATGGGAAGCTTCTTGCAAGCTTTCTGACATACCACATTGGTTGAGATGAGAGTGATCTGTAAAGGCAAGTGCCTTAGACTGTAAGGGCCCATATGAAGATGTGCACAAAAGTGAATCCTGATTACACCCCATCTTGTCCTTGGGTTCATTTTAATGTTCTTATATCATTAGAGATGTAAAAATATCCCAAACTCTCTTTTGATCGACTTGCATATTTTGTGATTATCATCCTATGTGAGGTTGTGTATCATTTTTTTCTGTGTATATACCTGTATGTTTTTGTTTTAAAAATACTTTGTATTTTTAAAGTGCAAGATAAACATATTCTAAAACCTCACTGCAGTTGCTCTTTTTTGCAGTTGATTCAGTCTTTATTTCAAGTTCGTTTTATTTATGCTGATTTTGATGTACAGTTAAAAAGTATATAATTTCATACAAGGCAACTGCCCATTTAGCCAAAATTTTGTGCTTTCGAAACATTTGTCTCAAGTAGGTTCTATCACCTTCTTGCTATTGAAGTAAAATTTGTTTTAAACAATCCTCACACTCATATAAATATCATAATAGCCCCTAGAAGACCTTCGTAAGTGTCACAGTTTGCTGGAATTGAAACCAAAATGGCTGAGGAAGACATTTCAATGAATCTGTAATGTAGTGAATAATGGGAACACTGGACTGTCACAATATCACTTCATTTTCCAATTTTCAGCCACTCTTTGGACCTCAGTTTTCAAATTAAAATCTTGGCTTCCTCTATATGCGTTCTCATGCCACTTCAGGCCCCGAAAAGATGTTTATTAAGACTTTTCAAAGAACTCATTAAAATGTTCTTTGTGGCAGCTTTGGCCTGATGACAATGAGCCTTTGCCAACAGACTGAATTGCAGGGTTTAAACACCTCTCACTTTTGTTGCCAAACTCACTCGGCCAAGGTGTGAAAAGAATCCACAAATAATAGGCTCAAGGTGAATGAATAAAGGTGTTCAGATCTACATTTATACAGGTGGCCTCGCCATATTGAGTCTCACTTCAATTGCTAATCCCGAGTAGAATTTGATTTTATTCAAAGGGAATTGAAATGTGGCTAGACTGAGTGGCATAGGGAATATTCCCTCCTTTTCGTCTTTAGAAAACACAACCACTTAAACTTGGGTTATTGGCTGAAGTGGATTTGTTAGCGAAGTTGTTTTGTCCAGCTATGGCACGTATTCCTGAGCTTTCCTTCTATATTTCCTCCATGAAATTGAATCCCGTCATCAGGAATATGTAAACTTCATTTTAATGGCACCAAACATGTACAGGTTTTGCTAATAGTTTTTTACACAGTACATATATCGTAACATCTATGAATGCCCAGATGTCATTTGCCGTCGTGGGTTTGGTTTTTGGTCTGAGGAAATTATTGGGCTCAGTAACTGAATTTGATCAGGTTCACAAGTCATAATTGATGTTGTTGTCATGTTTTTATATTAACTTGAAACACGACAAAGAGATTGTAGACCTGTAACCATATAAATGAAAACATTAAAACAGAAATGAAAACATATAAAGAATATGTATGCTGGAACCTGTTTGAAATAGTACATGTATAGCCAGTATGCTGAATAAAATCATCATCTAAAATGTGAAGCTTGGCCTTTTGTTATTGTTGTTGACATAGTAGGTTGGTCCAATTTCATGGGTAAGGTGAGGCTATTTTGATGTTAAGTGCAAATTTTTTTTGTATGGTATGGTTTACAAAGGTTTGGTTTTATGGGATTGAAAGTCATTTTTTCAGCACATGGGGATACATCGTTGCCAGTATATTTGGTGCAGGAAGAACCCTGGGACAAACCACTGACAGTGGAAGCTACTGGCAAGCTTTCTGACATACCCACATTGGTTAAGTGAAAACTCGAACTTGTGTGGACAGGGGTTAGATGTGTGAGTGATTTGTAAAGATGAGCACCTTTGACCACTTGGCCACCTGTGGGCCCCCCCCCCCCCCATGATTTAGAAACTTTATCTGTTTGGTATTATGAGGAACATTCAAAAGATTGAGCCAATGATGTTTTCAGTTTTTATGTTTTCTGTAGGTCAGTAATTCATCATTATAACCATGGGTGCCATAGAGTATACTGCCTTATAGTGAGATCACCTTATAATGAAATATGTGTAGTACACCCTCATTACAATATTGTCCATGGAATTCATAGAGCATAATGCCCTGTAGTGATGTCACCTAATAATGAAATACATGTTGTACTCCCTCATAATAATATTGTCCATGGAGGTCATAGATTATGGTGCCTTATAGTGAAATCACATTATAATGAAATATATGATAAATATAATTTTACTACCAATTAATGAAATGGGATCCAGTGCCATACTCATAAAATAGGAGCTGTGTTATAATGAGGGGTTTTATAGTGAGGGAGTGCTGTGCTGTCAGTCACAACATTTTTGTGAGTAAATGATGAACACAAACATTTAATTTTCAAAAAAAAGCTATGACAAAAGATTGTTGCAAGATGTATGTAATGAATACTCATACTCCATCATTAATTTACATTTGGAAACAAATTGAATGACACTGATGTATGTTTTTTCTTTTGCAGTAATCAGCCTATCTTTGTATGTATCTATTTCATGCCATCCATTTGCAGTAATCAGCTTATCTTGTGTCCAATTTCATGTCATACCCTTCATACTGTAGAATTTATGGCACTTTTTGATAATTTGTTACCAACTTCTTTATTACTTCTCATTTATCTAAAAGTGGAGCCTTCCTGGTTTTATTATTAGCACTAATTAGCAGTCCTGATTGTGATTGTTTGGGCATAGAAGGAAAGAGATTGAACATTTATGCTTCTCTTTGATGAAGTTTGAATAATTTTACAGATAACTATATCACTTTTTGTGCTCACGAGACTTCTGACAACTATCACCCACTCACCTCTGTGATAGTATAGAATCTCTGTTCTTTTTGTCCCATGATGCACCTTGTCTGTGTGAAGCTACGAACCAGTCACTGCAGTTAAGGAGGAAGTTTGCAGGTTTGTTACATTTCACCCCAAGTTTGACAGTTATTAGTAATAGTACAGATCCATCACAGTGACTTGAGTCAAATATACATTACTGCATTAGTTTAATTTGGTTACCTAAGTAACTGTTGATTAAACAGCCTGTCAATGTATTTAATAACAAGAATAATTTTTTCTTAAATTTAATCTTTAACTATCTGCTAATCTGATTACTCTGGATATGTATACAATATAGCACAAGTTCATTCAGTGTTACAGTGGGGGTGGGGTGGGTTTACTCAGTGTTACAGTTGGGGTGGGGTGGGTTTACTCAGTGTTACAATGGGTATGGGGTGAGTTTACTCAGAAACTACAATGGATTATCTCAAAACACAGGAGTAAAAACATTAGTAAAAACACAGAAAACTTGGACAATGAAGCATCTGTTGCAGTTAAATCTGGCAAAGCTGACATTTACCTTTATAAAATTTATTGCAGTTTACTGGGTGTCAGTTTGGATATTCAGAATTGGTGGTTTGGCTGAGGAAAGGCACTTTTGAAACCTTTTCACCTTCACAATACAGAAAGGTTTTGGGTCATATGGACATTTCATGCCCTGTTTTTATTACTTTTTTTTTTCCATTGGCAATTCATGCCTAATTTTTATTACACTTTTTCAGTTTTACTTCATACATTAAAGAAAGATTTTGATTGTGAAAGGGTACCATTTATAAACCAGTTTTAGGGAGTTGTGGGTTTTTTTTTTTATGTAATCAGAAGTCCAGG
The DNA here is from genome assembly GCA_016617855.1 of Megalonaias nervosa. Classification (NCBI taxonomy): domain Eukaryota; kingdom Metazoa; phylum Mollusca; class Bivalvia; order Unionida; family Unionidae; genus Megalonaias; species Megalonaias nervosa. The sequence continues at coordinate 89,013 of JAECUM010001648.1, read as the reverse complement.
CATTTTTCAGGCATATATCAACATACGTATATTGATTTTATAAATGCTTATGTGACAACTTTAAAACAATGACTTTTGCATGTGTAAACAAGACAGACCTGATCAGGACTCACTGGGTCTGGAGACCAGAATACCAGGGAATTATCAAAGACCATCATCAGAGAAGTCCGTATTGCGGTTATTTTTCTGAAATTGTTAGATCATGGAATTTCCCAAAGAAAGTAACTTAGTTGTTCATTACTGAAGACAACTAGTTTTAAAACAACTATTAGTTCATGTACTTTTTTGTTTACCAACTTTCACATTGCTCAGGGATTGGGCCTAATTGATTTCAGAAAACATTTTCCCAGTTTAGGGCATGGCCATTTTATTTGTATGGGTTGGGGGTGAAAAAATGTCAGGTTCTCTAATAGCCTGAAGAAAAAAAAAATCATTGCTGTTATTTATAGCATCTGAAAAGACTGGTATATCCATTATATTAGTTGGGGAAAAAAAATTACAAAAAATATACTTGTACGAAAGAAAATTGAAGCCCCTCCCCCCCAAAATGTTTTAAATAGTCCCTTATCTTAAAGAAAACAACAGCTAATTGCTTCTTGTTTAGTAATGTTTATTTTTGAAAACATCTAGATTGATTGTCAATAATTTTTGATGGCATTTTATCTGCCTGAAACAGATTTGAAATACTTTTCTTGTTCCAGAAGTTTAATAGCCATTTTGTATACACTAATCTAGGGCCAAATGGAATTTTTGAATGACCCTTTATTACTCCAGTTTGTTTCTCAAGTTTGGATTAGTATTTGTTAAATTTCTTTTGTACTATCTCAATGGGAGCACTTTTCTCTTGTAATTGTGCAAACAGTTGCTTCACTGTCACTTGCATTAGGGTTTTTAGTTTATGTTTCAAGGGTCAAATTCTGTTTGTATTTCACCTTATTTGATTGAAGGGTAAATATTGTGTAGCTGGGACCATTTTCTTGCTTAGTTTGCTTCATTATGAATTTCCAAAGTTGGGGTGGCTATTTGAAAGGTCATAGGTCTCTGAGGCTACTCCAGATGTAAGTTAATTAGCCTAGTTTGTCCAAAAAATGCTGAATACTTTTCAGGGTACACGTTAGTATGAACACTTTAGCAATGAAATTAATCAAAAACTATTCTGCTTTTAGGTTTAATATACATGTGATGGAACACCTGTGTTTTGTCGGCTTTTTAACTGGCTATGGTTCAAGCATGCTCAGGGTATACATTTGAACATATCCAGGTGTAGAGTTACATTAAGGGGTACACAGTGGGGGCCCTAAGTGTACTATATGAGGAAAATTTTGAGTGCATTGCATGGAACAGTTAGAAAAAATGCATTGTTATGCATGTACCATTTTTAAGAAGATATTCTGGAAAATTCAACCTTTTGTGCCCCCCCTCCCCCTTGTAAATTGTATCTACCAGTGCCACTTGATACATTCAGTGTGAATGATGTATTGTCAACTAGAGGAGGTTATCTTGGATTGTTCAGGACAAATGTTCATTTAAGAATAGCAACACCAAAGGATCACATTATGGTTTTTAAAACATTTGTCTATATGGCAGAATTGTTCCCATTTCATAACTATCAATACATGTAGTAGATCATAAAGTTATGAGTATAGATTCTCCCTCCTGTAGTCATAATCTGATGTTATCACAAATTTTCCTTTCTAAATATACCATTTCCAACTATATTTCCTAATTCCCATCAGGTACACTAGGTTTAGGGGTCATAGACCAAGTCCATATAGCTCTAGAATACAGTATATACTCGATGATTAGTCAAGTCAAACTGCAAATAACAAAGATCCTGATCTGCCATAGCATTATGCACCAGCAGATAAGGGTCTGTGGTGTGTGTTCTAATGATTACTCCTAACAAATTGCACAGACCCAGATCTGCTGGCATATTATGCAATTGCAGATTTGGGTTTGTGCAGTTTACATTTGGACTCATCTTATAAGCGAGTATATATGGTACCTTAGGATCATGATCATATCTCCAGGAGGTGTGTTAAGAAGTCATATTCAAGATAGAAAAGAGATGTAGAATATACCATATATACAGACAAGTCAGGTGAACTGCAGATAACATAGACACTGATTTGCCATCACATAGTGAATCAACATATCAGGGTCCACGTTGTTTGTTCTGCAGATTACTACTGGCAAAATGCATATACCCAGATATGCATTATGTGATAGCAGATCATGGTCTGTGCAGTGTGCAGTTGGACTTGTAATGAATTATACACATAAATCAAGCAGTGCTAATAAGTGATAACGTTTATGTGGTTCATTCCAACTGACGTGCTAGAAATACTATGAATTTATTTTTTTCAGGGGTATAAATTTTCATATTTTGTGAAAAATTACATTTTTGTTGGTACTTAAATTCATAAAAGATTGGGGAAGGAGTCGTATTGTTTCCATGGAATGGATCACATCCTGTTGTTTCTTCAGACAGATCATTGTTCGTTGTGTCCTGAAATTCGTGACTTGTAGCGTAGCAAGGACAAAATCTCTAAAAAAAATTTCCCAATGTACTAAACATCAGTCTTTCCATGGTTTACACTCTAGTCTATAAATTTGTATTTCTGCTTGATGAAGACAATGGAGGATGAGATCTTTCTGCCCACTGGTTGTGTATTCTTATTATCTCTAAAACAGACTGGGGTCGAAATAGAATGTCTACTGAAGCTTTGCATGCATCTATGAGGCCAGTTTCCAGTCTGTGGATGCATGATGCCCACAGGTCCATGATAAGTCCAATAGTTAATTTTTTTGGGTAGACTCTGGCAGCATGTGAACATGACCTTTTGTACTTTAATGCATTAATTTTTTTTTTATTTTGGCAGCCCATGAAATCCCATCAGTTTATTAGCAGCTTGCTCCTTTGGCCTATGTGGTTAGAACATCTGCCTTGATGTGGGAGGTAGCAGGTTCAAACCCCAGCTGAGTCATGCCAAAGACTTAATTAAAATGGTACTATCAGCTGCCTTGCTTGGCACTCAGCATTAAGATGTTAGTGTTAGGACTGGTTGGCCAGGTGTCAGAATAATGTGTCTGGGTGGGACATGATGCTAAATGTCTGCGGCATGATCCTTAGTGCTGGACTTCACTATAAAATGCCACTAGACATCATAACGATACGAATAATATTTTTAAAGCTGCATTTAAGATCCAACAAGCACAAGCACCATAATGTAGAATGTTTTTTTTAAGCATTTTGGCAATATATATGACTGTATGTATTAGAGCTTAATAATGGCACAATGATGGCACTACGGTGCCAGTTAAAAAGTAAAGTTTAAAAAAAGTAAAAACAACAAATTATACATTGCAGAAGAGTACATAATTTTTGTTTGCATTGCAGTCATCTGATATAGTGCATTACAAGCAAATTAGTGCAAGTTTTACATCCTACAAAGAGAAGGAAACCTCAGTTTTCTTGAAATATCCAGCACAACCAAAATTAGTGTGTTGGTGTTCATCTCGCTGTATGGGAGGAAGACATATCCATCTTTGTTGAAACAGGATACAGGTTGAAAAATTCATAATTCCAAAATGTGTTGGGAAAGTGTCCATATTTTAGGGCTGTTTGAAGTTAGGGTTGGTGGCTGGTATAATTAGAGGTAATTTTAGCGATTTAGGTATGATTGCTTTCCTATAAAATGAAGAAAATAAAAGTTAAACAGTTAAAAGAAAATTACTGTACATATATACTTACTTAGAATTCAGGTCCAACTACAAATTGCATAGACCCAGATCTGCTATTGCATAATGCCCGTGCAGATCTGGGTGTGTTTAGTGTATGTCATCATGGTCACGTATGCGCATTTTCTCAAATATTAATTGTTGTTCCAAAATTTAAGACGTGTGTAATTTAACTCAAGTTTATTTACTCCAGATTGCTGAATGCTTTGCACCTTGAAGGTCAACAGAATACTTAGAGACAAAAATTACTGATTGCTATGGACTTTTACAGTGGTGGCCAGGTACTAAACTGGCTAAAGAAAAGAGGATGCTGTATATTATAACAAATAACAGTGCTGCTTTTATTTTGAAATCATATTGCATGACATTCAGTCCAGTTTGTACAGGATCACACCTTTAGATTGACCTCATCCAAAACATTAAGTTTTGGCAGATGTATTTTTTTTGATGTATAAACAATGACCTTTGAAAGGAATATGGACGTGTGATGATAATAAAGTAAATAATTGCCATTTAAAGGTATGTGTAATCAAATTCTAAAAAAGTGACTCCCATTACTGAAACAGTAGGTACAGAATGCATGTATGACCTGTGTGACTTGCACTAGAGGAGTATCAGTTGTACAGAAATCACATAGACCCTGATCTGCCAACGTAAAATCTGCAGGTAGATCAGGGTCTGTGTTGTTTGCAATTGGACCCAACTTGTAAGGGGCTATATAGGTACCTTCTTTTTAACTTAAATCTCATAACTAGTAAGTCTGAGAATTTGTCCATGTCAGAATTTCCCCCAAAATTTACAATGAATATTCTTCCCATATACCTATTCTTAGTTGTACTGGATGCTATATATAATGTCTTTTAGGCATAAGATTCCTCCCCATGGGATTCAGGTTTCAAACAACATGTGTATAAAGTTTCCCAGCTTGATGTTTTATGGCTAGCCCCAATTCTTGTCACAGGTAATTCTACATCCTGGGCTTGACTTCCATGTCGTACATTGAAACTGAATCTGACATTTTTCAGTTGGAAATTATTCAGGATATTTTTCAATCACACATGCGGTGTTTCTTTTCTGACCAGGTGGCTTGTAATCAAAATTTATAGTCCATACTTTCTGCATTTTTTGTTCTTTTTTTAAACCCAAACTTGTATTCATTGACATGATTTGTCTGACACTCCCTGTGATCTTATTCTACTGAAAAGTCTTAGGTAACATAAAGAGGAAGAAAATAAAATTATGTGGAGCCCTAAATCCATGCAGCTTGTTCATGCAAGACAAAGTCTTGTTTTAGAAGTAAGGTTCTTTTACAACATATGGTCACTGACCAAGATAATATTAGAGCTCAGATAGCAGATTCCTCATTGCTTTCACTTCAGTTTCCATGCCAGTAACAATGAATGGGGATAGAAACCACTTCACACTACTGTTGACCAACTGCGCAAGTGACCACTGCAACTTTGGGGTGTGTATGGGGGGTCGGCCTATGGGGGGGGTTGGTTCCAAAGTTCCCATCATGCAACTTTTTTTTATTGATAGGGCCCCAGAATGAAACTTTGAAGAGGGGCCTAAACTACTTTGCTACACCACTGCTGCAGAAACTGCTGTTGTTGATATAGATTAAATTTAAATCATTGTCCTGGCCTCATATTCTTTGAACTTTTTGAGTACAAACTTGAGATCAAGGTAAAAGTATGTTGTTTTTTGGTTTTTTTAAAATATTGTATGGCTTCATTATGAATCAGAGTTCAAGATAAGAATTTATTTAATTGGGTGTTTTACTCCTTTTTTTGGGGGACTTTGTTGTGTTTTTTTTTTTTTTAATTTCAGAGGGTATTTTCAAAACAACAAAGTACAAACATGTGATACCGTATCGATTCCTTATTCATCAAGAGGTTTATCATGCCTTTAGGAATGTGTCAAACAGCTTATTGACCAAGATTAATTGAGGTTGTTTTGGTCATATGGCTGTCTTTGTTCTAGTCTTCTTGCATTGATCAAGTACTGTTATTTCAAATGTGCATGGAACAGATGAAACATTCCCTGTATAGTTCATATTAATCAAATGCACCATTATAAAACTTGGGCTTTGCTTACAGCAGTAGCAAATACACAGACAACTAAATGCTAAATGCTTGCAGCAGTAGCAAATACACAGACAACTCTGGGCTAAATGCTAAAAGCTAAATTATTTTATATAATATAAATGCATTTACAAATTTCTTCTTTCCTTTATTGTCAGTTTGTGTACAGTATGAAGATGTAAATTTACAGTTATTGAACTGCATGAATTTCTTTACTGAAGGGCCTTTTCTAGCATGCCTAATGTTAATGATGTAGCTATAACCAAGTATGTATCATCTGATTATGGGGTTTTGAGCTTGGGCTGAAGTTTCTGCTTGGACTGTTTTGTAGTACAGGACCTGATTTCAGGTACAAGACTGATCTCAATATCTTGATCTCTGATTACACTTTGTAAACATTATGCAATGTATACTGACTTAAAAAGTTTAGTCCAACTGCAAAACTTCCCATACCCAGCTCTTTTGTTGCATAATGTACCAGTAGATCTTGGTCTATGCAGTTTTGAGTTACCAGCATTAAAAAAAAGCAAATCGGAGTGTTTGTAGTGTCAAAGTGACTCTGGCATTTAAGTATCAACTAACAGTACAACAAAAGAAAGCTAAACATGGAGGATTCTTTCAAAAGTTTTCCTTGTAACCTCTGTACATACACTCTTCAGAGTTGTGTCACGAAAAATGATTTAGTTTTATTTAATTTACACATCAGTACAAAAGTGAAGTGTACCATCATGTAGATTTAAGAACAAGTGAAAATTTAGAATCAAGTGAGAACAAGTGAAAGTTTATGATCAAGTGAGAACAAATGAAACTTTAGGGTGGTCTGGAGTTAATACAGCCTGTTCTTTTTTTATCAAGTAAAACACGAGATAAATATGATTTTTCATTGTCATCCACAGACATCTAGTCATGGCAGGGGTGCTGGTATCTTGTTGGAGCATTTTTAAGAGCAGTGAAGTCTTCAGGGAACATCAACCCTCTTTTCAAGAGGGGGTAATGTTTGTGCACACCACTGTTGAATTTACAAGCCGGAATAGAGTGTACTTGTTTGTCAAAGAAGCGCAAGATGATAAATTTCATTGGATGATAAAAATGCTTTACTGAGTTTTATTAGCTTGACCACCAACTGAGATCCATCATATGATCCATGATCACTGATATAACATGTAAAGAAGAAAAGTATTTTTCCAAAGTGGTCTATAGGAAGGGAAAAATGTAGACTTGACTGTCCAAAATAAATTATAGAGGGGAGTGATTATTTGGAGCATGTGAAATTCAAATACTGGTAGGGAAGGCCTACAAAAGAGGGGCTGATAATGATCACGTGCATTTTTGATTCAGTAATTTCTGCAATAAATATTTTGCATTTCAGCACTGTGTGTTTTGAATGTCACTTTTGAGTCGGACTGGCACAGGTTCCTAGAAGTTCTCCTCAACTAAAATAACTGACCAGAAAAGTTACAGATGAACATGCATAACAAAAAGATTTCAATGCATATATGAGAAAATTGCACCTGTGTATTGATCTTCATTGTGTTCTATATTAAGAAGTGCCTCAGTGCTCATTCTCAATAAATCCTTGTTCATAAATGTGCTTGTTGTACTGTTTCATAAGTTTTCATAGTTTTCCTTTCCATTCCAAAACTTGCTGCATGTAAATGAGATGTAGATTGACTTCATTTTGGAATTAGTCTAAACTGTATTGTCACTTGTGCTATATCGATGGCTGTCAATGTCATTTACAGCGATTTTTTATGAAGGAAAGCTTTCACAAAAAAGATAACTCTGCCTTAATCAACACCGGTCAGTCGGGAAGTATATGTACATTGTTCCTGACAGTAACTGGTCATCACCTTCTTCGATGCTTAGCTTCAGTGTAATTTTTAGTACCAGTGTTTAAATATACCAGTAAACATTCACTGCTGAATGAAAATGTTTTCTTTTTGTTACAGAACCAAAACTGTAAACTAATCAGAGTTAGTTTTGTAAAAAGAATGAATTTGGACTTGTAATAATGAATAAGAAATGCAATAAATTGAAGTTATGATAGTTCCACCTAACACTGGTTTCTAATGATAAATAAATCTAGCCATATAAAATTATTGTTCATTTTTTTGATTATTCTTTCGATAGCACATAAAGTGATTCTATATCAGCCATATACAGCTATAACATATTTAACAAAAATGCTACAACCCAGCAGGTTATAAAAAGAAAAAAAGAAATGCATCTTCCATATGTCTGTAGGTGCAGATATACATCTTGGACTACAATTATTCAAGTTCCAGTTTGCATGAAATGGAGAGACAGATAGAGACTACATGTATATCATTTGCAGATCATAATACTCCAGTTTTCTCCCCAAAAAGTTACAGACCAGGTGTTAATGCTTCTTGAAGCTAAACATAATGTTTGTTTAACACATGATAGAGGCACAAAAAATGCTTTTGATTTACATGGCTAGGTATATTGTAAGATCCTACCCAGCCAAATGTGAGAGAGCATGCAGTGTTTATCTACAAATGGCTTCATGTAAGTCATTTGACTCATCAAGGCAAAAAAGATTAAGTCAAAATCCAAAACCTATGAATCTTGTTCACGCCGATGTTTTCGGTAGTTTTTTAAAAAAATATATTGTTTAAATACACAATCTTTTTGATGGTTTCATGTCATCAGAAATAATCTGAACATATATGACAAGGTGTTTGTTGGTGTCTATGTCATTGCTTTCACCTGCCATTGCTGTCACAAATGACGAATTTTGCAGGTCACATATAAGACTATTCTCAACAACGTTTGATAGGCTTTCCAGTAACTCTGAACAGGTAGTAGCCGAGTCATACTGATTGGCAGAATTCTTCTAAATGCCAATGGCATCAATTTCTTCAGCTGTTAAGACGTGTATTAAATTAAGAAGAGATTTTTATTTTAAGAAGGAATGTCTTGTACACTCAGCCAGTGTATACACTTAAGTAGCACTTTCACTGCTATGTCTTGTTTGGAAGAATGTTTTTGTAAACCTGCATTAAAATCTTCCTGGTGTTGTCGACCTTCAATCAGCAGTTTGTGTTCTGGCAACCCAGCATGCCTTGCCAGTGTACTTACTGTTCTGAAAGTTATTGTTTTTTGCACATTTTGGTCATGGAGGTTTTTTTAAGCCTCTGTACATATATGGCAAAATATATAGGCGCCTTCACCGTCACATTCTTCATTTGACTTAACTTCTTTTTGAAAACGTAGCCAGCTGTGTTTTCAACCATTGCTGCACAAATTACGTTTTATCTTACGAGTAACCGTTACCTCATCTTTGGATGATGAAGGCTCCACTGGTTCGATAACAATATTATTATCATCGGTTAGTCATAAACGCAGTCCAAAGGATAATTTTGTTTGTTTCGGATTTATTTTAATTTTTTGCCTTGGATGCCTTTTTTAGTTGAACGCTGACAATATCTTGGAACAACATAAGGCATACAATTGAGCGAATATAAATTGTTGCTTCGTTGCTTGACAAAGGTGCGCATAAAATAATAGTTTCTGGTGAGAATCACTTTAAATCACGTGTTTATTTTCCGCCTCTTTCTTGGGTGGGGTGATTATATGGTTCTACCATCCTGTTGCTACAAATGATGTGATAGTTATAGGTCATATAAGGTCATCTCCAAAAGCTCAGTTGTAACCCTATGTATTATGATAACATTAGCGTAAGAAACTGATGTGCGCTTGTTTTCCCTGTTTGGGAGTGCTGTAATCTAGCCATTAAGGTAGTTAGACCGAACCTTTGTTTTTTGTTAATCAGCAGAACATAACATTGGGGTGCGTCAATTTATGTACTGGTGATCATTTTTGTGCGTCAAATCGGAAAAGTCTGCGTTTTTGATGCATGACGCATGGGTAGATAAAACACTGGCATGTAATGGAATGTTTCATTACATATGTCCAGGAAAGAAGTTACAGATATTGAAACATTTATCCTATTTTAATTTTTTTTTTTTTTTCTTCCTTCATTTACAGTTTCAATCCAGATGCGCATGAATTTATTTGGTGAATTAAAAGTAGTGATATAAAATGTTTTGTGTTGTCATCATATCATGACATGCATCTTATTGACAGTGTACACCATTGTATCCTTATTGACAGTGCACACCATTGTATCCTTATTTATAGTGTACACCATTGTATCCTTATTGACAGTGTACACCAATGTAATCCTAATTGACAGTGTGCACCAATGTGTCCTTACTGACATTGTACACCAGTGTATCCTTATTGACAATGTATACAAGTGTATCCTTGTTGACAACGTATACCAATGTATCCTTATTGACAATGTATGCCACTTGATGACAGTGTAGAGCGTGTCCTGGATAAAATATTCTGGAGTTACCACCACTGTTAAAGCCTTCAAGACAAAATTGGAGCATATAATATTATTTATGAGCACATGTTTTGATATGGAGAGGTCTCTTTAGGCAGGTTTTTGATATGCTGTCATAAACTAATTGATGCTCACAATTTGTAAAATCATTCTTTATTTATTATGCTTACTGAAGCCTACTCACAGGTGGGTAACTACAATACTTCATTTTTAGGGGCTCTGAAAAATGGAGCAATTTGTTTCATCCTTTTTATCTGTAGGTAAATACCATTGCCAGTCTAAATTGTGAACAAGCACGATAACAGGCCACAGTTATTGTCAGTGGGTTAGGCAAACTTTTGATATGGGTGATAAGATTATACCAATGATTCAATCAGCACAATTAATCTCACTTTATCAATAAACAAGCTTGAACGTACGAGACCTTTCCACACGTCTGCTTAAAAATTGAATATTGATCTTGAAAAGGGCACAGAGAAAATTTACTGAACCGGGATACAACATTATCACTGTACGTTTAAATTTGAGCAGAGCTGCTGTATCTACATCTCAGCAGGCAAATGAGGTTTACTTAGGGATTATGGTCACAGATTTGTGCTGGTCCTTTTAATATTCATTTTTTAAAAAATGAATCCAGTTTTAAAGGGGGTAATATGACAACAGAATATTTGCATGACGTCTTACAGTATATTTCAAATATTTTACTCTGTTCAGTAAACATTGAATGTGCTTGATTCAATCTAAAATCAGCCATAATGATTTTTATCCCAACTGTGTTGGTCTCTTGTCCATCTTGTGGTATGTGTATCTGTTAGCACAGGTTTGTTTTGCTACTCCAAATAAACTACCTGGAACAATTTTGAGGTGGGATTTTCATCAGAAGAGTTCTTATAGTGTGTGCCTGGTCCTAAAGCAAAATGGCTAACCATCAATATGGCCACCATTGTGGTTGTTTTGAAAGTATAGTTATCTCTACTCCCAATTACATGATTATATCAGCATGGGGTTTTCACCAGTAGACTTTTTATGATACCTAGTTGGTCTTGGATGAAAATGGTGTCAGTCATGCATCTACTGTGGCTGCCAAGAGAACTGTTGTGAAAATCTTTTTGTCACTACTGGCCCTGAGAAGATATAGAGTTTTGACCAATACTTCTGATGGTATCTGCTGTGTAATAAAATCAAAATGGTGCCAATCTGACAGCCAGTATGTCCACCACAGCAGCTGATTTGAAAATCATCTTATTGCAGAAGAATGTCTGAGATGGTTTGAACACTTAAAAGGAAGAGATGATCTTATATTGAATTCCTGGAAATTCCTTTGGCCCATGAGAGCACCATCCCTTTAAGGGACTAGTTTTATGCACCATTTAGGAAGTTTTGTTTCACAAATATGAAAGATATAGCCTGGAATGAACCCTGATACCATAGTTACAATAAAAGATTAATGTATACTTAATGATTTTTGGCAATATTGGAATATCATTTACATATTCTTTCTCTTTTCAGGGACCTTACTGCCAATGAGATTCAATACTTAAATGAATCAGCATTTCGGAATTTGCCATCTCTGAAAGACCTGTGAGTACAGCTGGATTAAATCACTTAAATTGAATAATCCCATTTTACGTTTTTTTGATGTCAGTCAATGCATGCAAGACCTTCTAATGCTGTCTGACCAAAATTACAACAATCTGGTTAAATTGATATATGTGACATAACAGAGATCTGACAGGAACCTATAAAAAGTTCATGTTCTGGCAACCATTAAAATTACCAGCTGGCTTATTTTTAGCAGCTTATTGGATAATACTTACATTTCATGTTAAAGAAAGTTATTGTTACCACTTACAGTATGTTGATAATGATGTTCTTCACTTTTTGCAGTAAATTCTAATTTGATTGGTAAATGAAAAGATCAACAGAACATGACCTCATGTTGGCACCTCTCACTAGAACCTAAATTTAATCCTATTGATGCTGCTACATTTATAAATTGACTCCAACCATAACATAAGAATGCTTGTCCTTGATATTTGTAGTAGGTCTTATAATGGTACTGTGAGTTAATTTATTTTTGTAGGTATGATTGGTTTTACCAAAAAAAAATTGGTGCCTAAATTCATGGATTTGGGTCATGGCTTCATTGTTGTTATAGAAGGACCTTGAGTTGTAGGGTTTTTTAATTCATGGATTTAGGACAGGATCCTATTATATCCACACACGGACCATGATTCATGGGGTTTTTAATTCATGGATTTAGGACAGGATCCTATTATATCCACACGTGGACCATGATTCATGGGGTTTTTAATTCGTGGATTTGGAACAGGATCCTATTATATCCACACACGGACCATGATTCATGGGGTTTTTAATTCATGGATTTAGGACAGGATCCTATTATATCCACACACGGACCATGATTCATGGGGTTTTTATTTCGTGGATTTGGGAAAAAGTCCTATTATTTCCACAAAAGGACCATGATTTATAGGGTTTTTAAATTTGTGGATTTAAGAAAAATCCTGTTATTTCCACACAAGGACCATGATTCATAGGGTTTTTAAATTCGTGGTTTTAGGAAACAGTCCTATTATTTCCACAGAAGGATCACAATTTGTTGGTTTCTAAATTTGTGGATTTAAGAGAGGGTCATATTACTTACACAGACGGATCCTGATTCAGTGGACTCTTTAATTTGTGGTTTCTAGCAACAATGAGTTTAGGTACCCCACCAAAAAATATTGAATTCACAGTATTGAAATACATCAGTTTACTTACATTACAAGAAATATTTGGATTCTTTTTTTTTCCTGTTGATCAGAGCTTCAGTGTAAAACTTTTTTCAGGAATACATGTGTAAAGAATATATATGATCATTAGGCCTTTCAGATACCAATGAATATTGACCACACCATCAGGTATAAAATTTACATGGAGGACAACTTTGCTTACCATTTATTTGATCTAAACATGTATTTCAACATTTCATGTATTTTCATGTGCTTGACGTACATTTGTGCACAAAAACTTGGATTGTTTGAAAGGATTATAGGTTGTTTGTGTCACAGAGACCAGAATTCAATTAAGACAAGACACTGTAATTGTAAAGAGTAACGGATTGCTAGTCTTGAGGAGACTTAACTGTAATTTTTATTTTTATATTGAATGATTGCATTGAGAAGCCTCGGATCTTATTATCTCCAGTTAAAAGCATCCTTTAAATATCAGGAGTCGGTCATGGGTACATTTTCATATAAACAACTGTTCACAAGCTGTTAGAGTAACTGTCAGTCAACTGCTATTTATTTTGATACCATGATTATGTTGGACATTGCAGACAGACTTGTCTGCAATATATTGCCTTTGCTGGGATTAAGAAAAATTGTCATACATTTTGTGCATGTGTGTTTTTTTCTCAGGATTGGCGGGTATAGTGAATACATGTATATACCCTACAATGATGTAGCAATATAACAGTATGGTCCCATGGAGGACCAGTTAGACAATACAAAGGTACTTGTATCATTACTTAGATAAACACAGGTGTAACATGACATGTCCAGGTGTTGCATTGATTATTCCCTTTATATGTACAGGTTTAGAATATCTTTTGTTTAACTTTTATCAAAGACGGAAGATTTTTTTTTAACGCCTGAATGTGAGCTGGCTTAGAAGATTTCGTACAGGATTACGATATGAAAAATTTTGTTTAAAATGAAATATAAGAGATGCAGATTCATGCAAGTGAAAATGGATCAGCTGTAAGTTGCATCTCAAGGAATTTATGTTGCCTTCTAATTTTCCACATTTTCACAGGGCTTTCCTTAATTTTCTGAACCAGTGGCTATACAGGCAAGCAAGTTCAGCAAGCAGATTTGCTTTGGTTGGGGGGGGGGGAAAGGTCAGAGCATATGCTTCCTCAATATAAATTTGAAATCAGAGATGCAACAGTGGTGTAATTTTAGGGATTATTGTTTTGTTGTCCATCTATTATCCATCTCTTTGCACACATTTTTCCCATGGTCTGGTTGTTTTAAAATGAAAATAGTGCTGCTTAGACATCCAGTATGGCCACCACAGCGGCCATTTGGAAAATCGCATTATTGCTACTCCTTCATGTATGGTCATAACAAGATAGCGTTTTGATATCTAGATATCTTTAAAATCTTGTTATGGAAAGTCATATTTTGAGATGGTAGTCACCAGAAGATTTCATATGAAGTCTCGTTGGTCTTAAATGAAAAGAGGAGTGACTTGACATTGAAATTAGTGGCCACATTGGCCATTTTAAAAATTTTGTTATATCTACTGCTGAATGGATGGTTATATCATCATGGGTTTTTCACGAAAAGACATCTTATGGTATCTAGATGGCCCTAAATGAAATTGGTCTTGATCTGACATCCAGTATGGTCACCATAGCAGCCATATTGAAAATGTCTTGGCTACTCCTCTAGAACAAAACATAATATTGCCATTGGGGCTTTCATGAGATGTAAATCGAAAAGCTTGCAGGGATGGGATAAGATGTAGCTCCTTCCCTTCTGTAAAAATTATTGACATTTTTTATCATTTAGGTTCATTGTGCTCCAACCTTTCTAAAACTTTGCATTGCCATCTCAATCCAACACACCAAGGTTGAGCAGTTTGCATCTACTATGTTGTTGTGTGATGAAAAGATTGAAGCTGCTATTTTATATTCTATTTAGCAGAATAAATTAATTACATAAATTTATAAACAGCTTAATTTGAAAACCATTTATTCTGTAAGGTTGGTTTTTAAAACTAATTATAGTTACAGAGTACAGATATCAAACTACACGGTAGCGAGGACACAATTTTTGCATCCAGGAATTATGAAAAGAAAGAATTCCTAGTAATGCAGTTGCACTTGTTAAAATATATACTACATTTAGCTTGTAAGTTGAGTCCAGTTGCAAACCTTGATCTGCTGTTTATGATGTGCAGGCAGAGTAGGGTCTATGTTGTTTGTTCTGCTGATTATTCTGACCCAGAACTGCTGTGCATTATTTGATGGTAGATATGGGTCTGTTTGATTTGCATGTATGATAAGCCAATTTGCTACTGGATCAAAAATAAGTTACTGTACCAGTTACTTTACCATCTATACTTACTTACAAGTGGAGTCAAATTGTAAGCAACAAAGATCCTGATCTAATGTATCATAATATGACTGCAGATTAAGGTATATTTTGTTTGTTTTACACATTACTCTTAACAAACTGCACGGACCAAGATCTGCCTGCGCATTATGTGTCTTATAAGCGAGTATATACAGTACATTTAGTCTATCTAACCCAGCAAGCAATGAAAAGTGAGAATTGTTCTCAGCTTTATTGGGTGTGCAGTCAAATGGTGAAACAAATAAGTTACACAAATTTGTGTATGTTATGATGAAAATTTACTGACATTTTGTAATCTGAAATAATCCTTTATTGTATGTTATTTTTCATACCCTTTAGTTTTTCATACACCCATCAATCCTTCAGGATTTTTATTATTTTGCCTTGAATTGTTTGCTTAATGGATGATATTCGTATTACGTACAATTTTTCAGATGTTAGATGCTTAGCAAAGTGGCAATTCATTTTTAATGTATTGTTGGGGGTTGAAAATCTCTTGAATCACGTTGCCTGGAAAACACTTTTAATCAGCTTGGTGTTATAAAAATACAAACAGCAACAAAGTTGACTACCAAAATTTGACAAGGTGAAAAGTTGTTTTGAGAAACTTGTTCTGTGGGCCTTGTAATATCAGTTGGAAGTTATTACAGAGACTAACTAGTAAATTTCTCTCTCATACACGTTTATTAGTAATGAGGAGTTGGAGTGAAGCACTTGTATGAATTTGATCAAAACAAATGGAAAACACACTTTAGTACAATGTATGAACTTTCAGAGAATAAATATTTTTGACGGGACATCCTTTTGTTGAAGGAAAAAACTGGTCAGCCCTTAATTCTATGAGCAGAAAATTCCTCGACTGCTAGAAATTTTCACTAAGAAAAAGTGAATCTTCTACTAGTTATCTGTAGATGTGAAAAATAAATAATATTAATTGTAGGTACGTCAGAGAATGGTAACAGTTTTTACCTCTAATTATTTGTACACCAGAAAGAAATAATTGTGCCTGAAAAAAAATTTGTACATCAAAAAAAATAATAAAAAGAAATTAGTAAGAATTGCATCAAAATTACAAACAATACAAAAAGTATTTTGTAGCAGTTAAAAATTGCAGATCTGGATGTATTCCTAGATGGCAACATTCCTTGCACCATGGGTCATTATATCTTTCTGTGCACCCAACTGTTGATGTTGTAGAAAAAGGTCAGCAGTTAATTAATGGGCCATTAGGTCAGAGTCAGTACTGTTTGCTAAAAAAATCATGAAGAATAACATGTATGATGCTTTAGCAAATAGTTTACAAACATTCCCACATTACCAGGGTGTCTTGCTTTCAAAGAGGAAATGATAAAATAAATTGATCTATTTGGATCTGTTTTCCAATATCACAGTCAGGAATGATTGCCACATTTTCACCTTCTTTTTTTAGATAACAATGCCACCAGATTTATAACTGTTGATGTTTCCAAGTGCTAAAACAATGCATAGGTGCCATAAAGGGCTGCTTGAACCAGCTTAGCTTGCTCCCCCTGGCTGAGACAGCATTAGCTGGAATTTAAGGCTTAGCCAGGGTGACAGTTCACCCCTTCATTATAGGCCCTGCGTCAGTATGTCTGATATTTGAGTTGTTGGTGGGGACAACTCTTTCTGAGCCCCAGGGGTCTCGGTGCCATTCCTGGACACACTGGTATTCATATGATAAAATGAAGTGGAATGGAGTCCCAGTTTTCACCAGATTGGAGTTACTGTCATGTTTATTGCATGACCTTTATTGACTTAGCTGAACATGTTTGTCAAGATTGATATCAGGGTGATATTTATATTGTCCAATTGTACAGATTTTGGGGTGATATTTATTGTTATGAGGTGAAGAGTTGGATCTGAAGACTGTATCAGATGACAGGCCTCTATTCTGTCACTCCAGCCTATTACAGTGGGCACTGGCTTGTATCAAATTTACCATGACCAATAAATTATTGAATCTCTCATTTTAAGATGAATTAACACAGAGTGTGGTTTAGGTTGTAATCTACAGGTGCCAGGTTATGTAGGTTATGTAGGTTGTAATCTACATGTGCCAGGCTATGTAGGTTATGTAGGTTGTAATCTACATGTGCCAGGCTATGTAGGTTATGTAGGTTGTAATCTACATGTGCCAGGCTGTGTAGGTTATTTAGGTTGTAATTTACAGATGTGAGGTTATGTAGGTAGTGTAGGTTGTAATCTACAGTTTTGACAGTATGTAGGGTAGTACCAGGAGGAGCTGTATAACTTTACTAACTGATTTAACATACACCTGAACTGTGAGCAGTATATAACTAAGACTTTGATCTGCCATAGCATGTGCCAAGAGATCAGAGTCAGTGTTCTCATCCTAATTATGATTCCTGGTGAACAGGGAACCACAGTAGGTCTGTTGGTAGAGGGTCTGACCTGTAATTGAATGGTTGTGGGTTTGATACCTGCCAAGGCCACCCTCAGTGTCAGTTGCTTGTATCCTTGGAAAAGGCACTTAGCTCCCATAATCTTGATGTATCCATAATATAGTCAATCAAATGCTTTAAATACAAGCCAAACAACATAGAATAAAATGCTGTGACCCTGCTTTGATGTGGCACATAGCACATAAAAGAGTACGTTGTGCAGAGGCAATTGGAGTGATCTGCCCTTCCCAGGGGAACATGGCAGCTGATCTGACTTGGCTGGGGGGTGGTCAGTTTGGGGGGGTTGAACTCACATTTCTAGTGATGTTATTAAATGTTTGTGCAGATCAGTTGGAGTAAAGCGCCATTTTCAGGGACATATGGCCACTGTTCTGGCCTGGACTGGGGGAGGTGGTGTTGAACTCCACCCTTCCAGTGATGTTATCAAAGGTCATCATTGTATATTGTACAGATCAATTGGTGTGAAGTGCCTTTCTCAGGGACATATGGCAGCAAAGCTGGCTTGGACTGGGTTAGATTTTGTTTGTGATCAAATGTCACCATTTTGATATATCATTGTCAGACTTGATGATAGTATTGATAAATGTTTTATGTCCACCATGGGATATAGGTTTGAGATATCCTGTGCCACATGTAAATCCATTTCTGGTTGACTGCAATGCAGAACACTCTAGTTGTTTTCAGATGGCATCATAAATGCTACTTGATACTGCCTCAAAAAAATCTATTAATGCAATCAGTCAGCAAAAAGTCCAAGAAAAGAGTATCTTTTATATGGGTTTTATTGATTTTATTCCATTGATATGGACAACATGTATTCAACTCGCCCTGTAAAGGTCAAGGTATTCACTTTGTTAAAACAAGAGTGATGTTGTGAGAGAGATTTTTTTCCCCAGCAAGGTTTGGGATGATCCAACATCTGGGCTGACTGATAGTCATGCACCATTTCAGTAATTCATGATAAAACATTTTTGTTTTTATTTACAAAAGTTTTTTTCTTAAAAGGGTCTTTTATTTATTGCATGTCGGCAATATAAATTTTGCACTTTGACAGTAACATGTGACAAAAAATAAAAGGCACTTGTTTGGTTAGATCAGCTTTGAGCTACTGTTTTCCATTTCTACAAATTTTTATTTTAAACTCCTTGGACCTTTTAAGGGTGAACTGAAGGCATACTGTTCACATAAAAGTAGGAATGAAAGATTAAAATTATGTTGTTGTTTTGCATTTAATGCCATTTCATAGTGCAAGATTGGCTATACATGGCAGCTAGTATAACAGGTGGAGGAAGAACCCGGGGAAAACCCTGTTAAGAACCACCAACCCATGGAGAGCTACTGGCAAGCTTTTTTACATACCCATTTTAGCAAAGTCTGAGACTCTAACCTACACAAACAGCTGAGATGGCAGTGATCGGTAAAGGCGAGTGCTCTAGACCACTTTGTCATCCAGGGTCCCAATCACAACAGTTTCTAATGTTATTTGACATGGAACACCAGTTGTCTTGTCTCAGGTTTTTGCCTCAGATTTGTTTATTGACATCTACTTTATTAAATTTTATTAAATATGGCATGTAGATTTATTTTCAATGATAGAAGTGGTAGTCTTTTGTAGTTTTAACAATTGTGGTTGTGAAATTTATGCCATGGGAAATTGCTGGCAGTTCAGGACTGAGCTCATGCCAGTGTATTATATCCAAAAAGTAGCCATGTTTCATTCACATAATTGAACATTTTCGGATTTCATTTTATTTCAGAAACATCTGCTTTAAACAGCGTCATGATAGTATGTGCTTTCCCTTTTCAGAAAACTCGGCAATAACAAATTAGAGGAAATTCCAGTTTTTAGAGACAACCCAAATTTGCTTTCGCTTGAGCTGTAAGTGTGATTATGTTTTCCTATTTTTTGATATCTGTGCTTCCTCAAGATTTATTAACCACAACACTCTCTGTTAAAGAGATCAGAAGTGCTGTTTTATTTCTTACTGATCTTAAAACAGGATGGAATCCTAACGTCTTGCATTGAACTTCATTGTTCCAAGTCAGCAATAATTTCCAGTTTGTTTTTAAATTTGCTGGTCATAGTAGCTTATGGGATGGTCTTTTGTATGTGGTCCATCCATCATGTGTCATCTGTTTGTTTATAGCACATGTTTGGTATCATTACTCCTACTAAACTACATGAACGATTGCCATGAAACTTTCATCTCATAGTTTAGTTGGTCCTAAATGAAATATGGCCACTACAGTGACCATTTCGAAAATCTTTTTATCACTACTTCTCCTGAACGAATGGTCATGTGAAAAATTTCTTACAATGTCACTTTGGTCATAAATGAAAATGGTGCTGATCTGCACTCCAATATGGCCACCACAGTGGTCATCTTAAAATCTTGTGGAAATGGTGCCAGTCTGATATCCTGTATGGCTACCATTGTTGCCATCTTAAAAATTCTGTTCTTTTTTTTCTTCCAAAATAGAAAGACATATCAGTATCAGTACTCTTTTTTCCTGAAAGATTTCCGTTATTATTGTCTAGTTGGTCCAGAATGAAAATATTGCAAACTGATCCTGAACGTGGCCATCTTGAAAATTTGTAATCCCTATTTCTTTCAATTGGGTCACAATATCAACATGGGGATTTCACAGATTGACTCCTTATGATACCTAGACGGATGGTGATATTGACATGGGCTTTTTGCGGAAGACTTCTAATGATGTATACTTTGTCATAAATGAAAATGGTACCAATCAGACATTCAGTCAGTCCAGTCAGTCCACCAAAGCCAGCTAATTTGAAAATCTTGTTATCTCCTAAGAACAGCAGAGATACTTTCCACACTCTGCACTTAAAAGAAAGAAATGGTCTTATCTTGAATTCTTAGAAGTTCTTTTCACCCAGTAGAATATCAGTGCCTTTGAGGGACTTTTCTTTGGTTTTGTTGGTTTTAAAGGCACATTTTCACATGTTATTGGCATTATCAGGAAATGGGATCTACATGCCTTACCAGAAGACTCCTGCCAAAACATGCACAGATTTTCATACTTGTTTGAAGTAGAAAGAAAGTTTAGATATCTGTGTAAAGTGGACATTCCTTGATTAAGGTCTGTTAATTATTTTGTCTAATTCTTGTAGAAATTGTTGCAAATTTTAAAAACTTGTTACTGTATTAGTAAATTGTAAGATATATAGATTTGTTAAAAATTATTGCAAGTTGTCAATTGTCTTGCTTGTGATAAATTTTTTGAAAGATGAGAGTTGTCAATCAATCCATAAATCTTGACCATCTTTTTGATTAAAATTTTTTTCTTCAGGGTAATATCATTGGATTGTATAACATTGAAAAATCCTTGAATTTAAGTGTTGCCTTGAAAACCCTTGAAGTATAAAAAGTTGATTTTATCGTTGAAAACATTTTTTTTTTTTAAAAATGAAAACATTTCCCCAAACTTTTTGAATTTAACTTATGGAATTCAATACATCTAAACTGAATAAAATAAGCATCTTTTTAAATTCAGAGCTTTTATTATTTATGATATTTTCAAAAGATCATAATATAAATAAAATGGGATAAAATTGGGTGGATTAAATGACACTTGATTTGGATAGTTATCAGAAAAATTAGTGACCTTTGTGTAATGATGCAGATTTTTTTTTTAAATTTAATTTTTTTAACTTTGTTATACTTTTGTACCTCTTGTTGCATTGATAATGTAACATGATATCTTTTGGTTTTCATGCGTGGATCAATACCAAGGGAGACAGTAAATGTACTTTTTGTGTGTTCTTTTCTGTTACAGAAACCACAATCGGATTCATACAATTGATATGCAGCCTGTGACCTTCCTGACAACATTAGAATCTCTACAAATTACACACAATGACATCATGCATATATCAAAGGAGAGCTTTCCTGCCAACCTTACCCTGAAGAAATTGTGAGTGCACTGTCTTATTTGTCAAATTAGCCTCTTTTGATTTGTTGAGTGGTCAGAATGGTCACTTTTATTTTGAATTTATCAGCATCATCTAAGACTTTCTTCCAGCAGGAGAATCATTATAGTTAAATTTTATTTTAAAAACTTACAAAAATGGTGCCTCTTGAGTAGGTTAGTGGGCTTTTGGCCGGATATGAGGTCCAGTATAGCCACCACATTATAAATGTTGAAATTCTTCTTAAGCCCATTTTACCACATTCTTGGCTGTATCATCCTAAAGAAATGGGAGCCAAGTGCCTTTTTCTGGACACTATGAGGCAGTCACCCTGGCCTGGTCTGGGTGGGTATCAAATGCATGACCAGTTGGATTATGGCCTTAGTGCTCTACCAACTCAGCTATACAGCTAGTTTTTAATTGATGTTGGTTTTTAGAATGTATTAATGAGTTTGGATTACTTAGCATTCATTGTATGATTGTACTGCAAAGCCTGGAATTGATAGGTATATACGCACCTCATTCAGTCTTTGCAGAATTTACCTTTTGGTTCCATATATGCAGCTTTTATTCCCAGTATCTGCACATGTATGCATCTAGGCTACATTTGATAAATAAATACTGTATTTTGTAATTGTATTATGCAGGTCTTATTTCGAGAGGCCAAGGCTGAAATTGGGCATGGCAGATAAGGGTTTTCATTTTCTGTAAGATTTTCTGTAATATTTGAAAGAAACAGAGATAGAGCCTTTTATTGTTTCTAGAGGATAATGCAACAGCATGTCTTCGTCTGTGACCAGTGTCTTTTCTAGGATCCATGATTGTAGGACTCAAGCTGACTTGTCAAGAGTTGTGCCAAAAAATCAGGTGTATGTGATCAAGCATAATGTTTTCAAGTCCCACCTTCATTCAGTCCTTCCAGTATTTTGAAAATTTTCTCTTTTTTAAAATGGCAGATGGGAATTTCCCCTTCTCCCATGTCAGTTCTTGAATAGATTCTGCTGTAGTAATTGCTTTTGATGACATACACAAATGTAAATATACTGTTTTTGCAGTAAAAAAAAAAAACAAAACAGCTGAATGAGCTCTTCAATCTAGGACAATCTCTCATCGTCAGATGTGGTTAGATAGACATTATATTTACAAAGCAATTTGTAAGTGTTATGATGGTTTGCCTGTTTTAGACAGCCTTCTCTGTATCCACCATAGGACAAAACTGCTGTTGAAATAGACATTTCCATTGCTTTTATGTTGGTTCAGAGAGGTGGCTCATTTGGGCATATTAAAATTGACAAGTCAGATGCCTATGTTTTTTTTGTTTGTTTGTTAAAATACTGCTAAAATAATGCATTGATATAATGCATCTAAATCCCAGATTACAAATAAATATGGCATAGAATCTTGGCCCCCACTTTTAAAAGGGCAGCAGTTTAGGAGGCACCTCCAGGCACCTCATTGTTTTGGCTGCATCACATCTGAGTTGGAGGTGAACCCCAATTATCAAAGGTTACCAAATGGTGCTGATTCAGTGTTCAAAGATAAACATTAGGTACAACCATTTAATGAGCTGGAGACAAGCTGACTATAGATATAGGAGGTTTGTCTAGCTCCATGGCTGGTGTTGACAGCTCTCATGTAATGCTGCTAACTATTGCAGGGAAAATGCAGGAATTTGTACAGGCTTTCATCACATTGTCTGCTTCCTTTATTAGCAGATAATTTCTGGGGGATCTACTCTCAGTTCACTGTGTATCTAAGAGGGATTGTGCCTCTAAGCAAAACATATTGATTTATGCGATTGGATTTTAATGACTTCTTGATGTGATGCAATGCATATTTGAGAAAGCATGCTTTATATATGTATAGACATGGCATAGGAGAAAAATTTTCTCAGGGCAAAACAGTTGCCTTCTACTTAGTTTAATAAAAAGAAATAAATTACTTAACATTTTAGGATGTTCATATGTTTTATCATTTGACTAAATTTCCCTGAAACTTTTTAAATAATGATTTTGCCAAATTTCTCTTTGCCTTCATTGATATAACTTTTCTGTTGAATCGCAGATTTTTTTTCTTTTCATTAATTAAAGTACCCCATTTATTGATGAGAATATTTCATGCATTTGGAATGGGGATTTGTTTATCACAAAAGGTTAAGGATATTGCATTTTGGTGACGTTGCTGTATGATTTTGCAAATTGTTTATCCTGCAGCGTGACATACAACTTTTATGACACGCCACCATGACATTGAAGTTAATGTTATATGACACCATCTAATAAGTAAACTATAGATGGGTGACACAGATAAAATTATGGTCAATTACATTTTTAAAAAATGCTTGTTACATTTATTTCACTTTTCCAATCCCTTTTTTTTAACCTTCAGTTGGCACCATATAGCCACTATTGTGCTAGGGTGCTGTAAATGGCTTCTGCATGCATGCATACTATCTAATGCTTATTTTTTTACCTTTCAGAAGCCTAAACAACAACAAGATCAGTTATCTGGAGGCTGGATGTTTTGATAACCTAACCTCACTGGAGTCCTTAAAGCTGAACAAAAATAAAATCAAACACATTCCAAAGGAACTTTTTAGTAAACTGAAAAACCTCAAGCAACTGTAAGTACTTTTTTCACTTCGTATTTTTCTCTCTCTGTTACATTCTTTAATTCTATTTCTGTATCCTTCTATCAGTTAGTCAGTTTTATGTACTGTCTTCACCCCTTGTGTAACATCATGCGCCCACTGGCAAACAGTTTGAAACATATATGCCAGCTGGTCAGGGTGTATAGCTATAGACCTGCCAACCCTTATGATTTGTCTGTAAATCTTACTAAATGACCCATAAATTACAGATTTATGGAATAATAGTAATATTTACAAAAAATACAATACATGTGATCAAATCCAGATGCTGGATTATCCATGTTAGATTCAGATCTGTGTTTTAAATTAAACTCTGTGGAGTTCATCATGAAACAGGTCTAACTTTAGAGGAGTATGTATGTTGCTTTAAACTAATCACATGTTTCATGCAAAGCACCTGTATTATGAAGCTGATGCTTATACATGTATAACATTTTCTAAAAATGCCATCAAATGAAGAAAAACATTTTGAAGATGAAAAAGACAATAAGCCTTTTAAAAAGGTTAACCAATCAGCACCTGAGTAAAAAAAAGGAATGTTCAGATTCATGGGGAAAAGCAGGAAATTGCCTTTTGGGTTATTTT
This sequence comes from Megalonaias nervosa, assembly GCA_016617855.1. Lineage (NCBI taxonomy): Eukaryota > Metazoa > Mollusca > Bivalvia > Unionida > Unionidae > Megalonaias > Megalonaias nervosa. The sequence goes on along the minus strand of JAECUM010001648.1, from coordinate 64,050 downwards.
GAATTTCACATGATATCCAATATTATAATAAACAATATGTCCAATAAACATTATTATTTTTATTGGACATCGTGTGAAATTCCAAATAACCTGAAGATTACGTCAAGTTGGGAGATCAAGCAAGAAACCTTTGCTTCATCAGGTTTGGAATTATAGTTTCTGAAACTGAAGTGGAGGTAAGGGTCTAAGTGTATTTTAGAAACATTTTAGTTGAACATAATGTTTTGCCTTCACTGCCTATGCCTCAGATCATGCTTCTGAATTTTTAAAATGCTTGTGTTCAAAGTCCATAATGGCAGTATATGATATTGTGTTATACTGTACTGAAAATTAGTCTAACTTGAGAAAAAAATATCAACTGCCTCACTGAGAAAGTCTTGTTACATGTATAGTTGGCAGGTCTGTATCTACTATCTTGAATTTTGTCAAATTAACAAGTACTTGGCCCTGCAGGAGGATTATTTAACTTAGCCTGTAAAAAATAAAACGCTTGAACTTGAGTTCAAGCTTGAGATTATGTTTTTCCACCAATCAGAAATAATGATATATTTGAAAGATAGTATCTGACTGGTCGATAGTGGAAACTTCATCTTAGACTTCAGACTTTGCTCTTCCATCCTAAAACTTTATTGGAGATGTCAGCGTTCTACTTTGGTTGAACTGTCAGGTGGACATTTTCATAATCCTCTTTCCCCTTATAATGATCAAGATGTTTGGATTTGTTAATTGTAGCATAACAATGGCAAGTTGGGGTTAGAGAATGTCCCCTCCCCCCACTCAAGATGCAGCATTGAGATAATGAGCATTAATTATTGCTCCAGTCTGGGAAATGCAGCCTTCTGATTGGTCAGAATTTTTTAAAGCAAGATTTGATGTAGAATAAAGTGTTTTGATGGAACTCTGGTGGGGGTGGGGGTGGGGGTGGGCCAGACTGTGTTTGGTTTGCAGTTGAATATATGTACACATGCACATATGGTAAGTATTCATTCTGCATGACAGACGTTTCTATTACAATGTAAAAGTTTGACAAATTGATGAATTTACTTTTCTTGCAAAGGATATGAACGTCAGTAGGACACATATGCTGACACTTCAGCAAATATTAAGTTTTTCTAGATTTGTGACATCTTTTTAATTAATTGATACGAAGTTCTTTTGCCTAATCACGGAAATATTTGTGCAGTTAATACTACTTTGGTAGGCAGAATTTGGATTTCTTTTTATCCCTGAGTGTTCCATTGAATAGTAGAGTTGTGTAATAGTGTTGATTTTGTGAGAAATACAATGTATCTGTTATATTAAGCACAGACCTTGACCTCAAAGAGCACTTACATGATGATGAATGACCCTTTTCTTCATTATTCAAATTTGGTACCAGCCACATTAGAGAGTTACCACCAGTGTAACAAAAACAAAATTGAGTTTCAAATGAAACTATATGCAAATATAAATTTCTCTTTGCAGTGGGCACAGGATAAAAGCATTATTATTCCAGAGAAGGCTAAATAATTCAACCCACAATGACATACATTAAAGTCACTGAAGACCCCCACAAGAAAAAATGCACAGTTGCACATTGTAATTTCACTAATTTTAGCTTTCATGAACATGCATAAATAGCACATGTACATCACTTAATCATATTGATTTCTCCGTTAATAGTTTTCATTTTTTCCCTCCCCCTGACAAATGCTGTCTGATATTACAGCTCAAGGCTTGTTAAATATACAAATCAATATCTTTTATGATTTCACATCGGCCAGATAATGATTCAGATTAGGAGAAGACAATTATAATCTGTTGTCAGAACTGATTTGCTCAAAACTGGTGACTCACCATGTAATTTGCAATATTTTAAAAAATGGAGCAGTTCAGCTGTTGGACCATTTGTACTTTAATGTCCGAAGACAGCACATGATTGCTTAATTGACTGGACAATAATATTCTGTATAGTGTTCCAACAGAAGCCAACAAAACAAAGTCCATTGTTATAGGAGTTTTAAGATAGCATTGTGAATTGTAACTGGTGCAGTATCTTCTGATTTTTGCTGAACTTCTGAAGAAAAAAAAGATCGAGAGCTCTTTTTATGCTTGCTTTCATAATTTTATACTCTTCTTTTACTTGTCAATATGGATACAATGTATTTATTCCAATCACACTCAAAAGTTTAAAGCTTTTGTAATGCAAATTTCTGCACCCGAGAAGAGTAATCAGAAGTTGGTATTTCCCACTTGTGGGAGTGACCACCATTAAATCTTTATGTGCTACTTCTGACTGTTGTAATATGTAATAATTTCTTTTGTGTAATAATAAATAAAAGAAACTCTTTTGGGAAAAAGGAGAACTTTTGTTTTAGACAATTTACTGTAATAATTCTTGACCAGAAATCAATTGACGGGTTCGAGCCTGCACAGCTCTGCTATGAAAGACCATTTGATGACAAGGCGGACAGTTGTTATATTATGAAGGCATTGACCCTTTGAGGGTTACTTGAATGCATACTGACTGTGTTAACAGGGAAAAGACTGGAATGAAATTATTAATGCATGTGTAGAAAGAACTCTTTTTGTTGGTGAAGCCATTTACAATATTTTTAGATGCAGCACCAGGTCTGTGTTGTATTATTACTGAGTCAGGTGTATTCCAAACTTGGATTCATTATCATTTCTTTTCAGTTATTTTCCTATACTTGTTTTGACATCTTATTTTCAAGAGGTATATATAGCGTCTTTATCAGCATATGCCTGCGTATAACCTGAGACAACGCTGATTTCCAAACCTTGAAATATCTATCAGAAGAAAACTAATATTTTAATTCAAGAATTTTTGATGTAATCATTGTTCAGCCTGCACAGTCATGATGCCTATAGTAAAATGTTTTGGTCTGTGTAGTACCAACATGGGTATGTGTGAAAGCTTGCCAGTAGCTTCCTGTGGATCTGTGGTTCTTCCAAGGGTTTTTCTGGGTTCTTCCTCAACCAGATTCAGTGGCCATCATATATTACGGTTGTCATACATAACCTATTTATTTATGCTGAAAAATAGCATTAAACCCACAGAACCAAAGCAAACTTGGTCTGTGTAGGACACAAAACATCTGGCATGGCAGGGAATGAAGTCACTCAGCATTATCTCCTTCAAAAGGAGACTTAAATTATACTTTATTGGATTTTGCAGTTCATTTTTTTCTTTCTTTTGTGGAGTGTTTTTATCATCCAAATTTATATTAAGACATTAAAGCCAGTCAGTAATGTGTGCAGTATAAAGTTACAATAGATTTTGAAATGCTAAACCATCTGCTAATCGGTCATCAAGTCATACAAGCATTAAGGCTATTATTGGAATCCATTATAGCTTTGGGATTATCATATAGCAGCAGTCACATTATCATTTAGCCACCAGCTGAACTACTGTCTACATTTTCAGTTGTACTCTGCTTTAAAAAGTGTAGCATTTTTTTCTTATATTGTTACATCAAGTCTTGCCTTGTTCTTTTAATTCACCACTGCATACATGAACATGATATTTAGAATACTATTTATTATAACTCTGATGAGAAAGGGCAAAGCCACTAACTGCATTTGTTGTTTACCAATTAAAGCATATGAATAATAAAAATAGATTGTTTACTTCAGAAGAACTAAATTCAGATGTTTGCTCCAAATTAATATATTGAAAGGGCCTGCAAAAACATGTAATAAATGGAAATTAATGTTTGAAAAGCTTTTTTGATGACAGACATTTGAGAAATATTTGACTGTTTGGATATAAAGAAATTGGGGGAAGAAAAACAACATAGTTTCTGCTCTCAGAATAATTTAATTTCATTCCTTGTTGAAAAGGCCGAAAATATAGTGACATATATCTTCAAAGGATTAATACTTTTGTGCTGTCTTTGATTTTTACAGAGACCTGTCAAAGAACTGTTTGGAGGAAATAGAGGGATTGTCCTTTAAAGGGTTGGAAAATCTGCAGGTCCTGAAGCTACGACGGAATTCTATTAGTCGTCTCTCTGATGGCACATTTTGGGGCCTTGAAAAGATACAAACACTGTAAGTACTACTCTCTCGTAGTAAATGTGCAGGTTTGGACCCACTGCATACAAGATAGGTTGGCAATGATAGTGTCTTGGGCAAAGCACCTTATGCCTTTTATCAGCACCATTTTTTATGAAAAATAAATAAATAAATAGAGAACAGGAAAGCAGACCTGCCACTTATCCCAATTTACTTTGGATCATCCCGAATTTTTAAAAAATCCCAAATTTCAGATTTTCAGATTTTTTTAAAACCAAAAATTTAGATTTTTAAAAATGCCCCAAAATCCCCCAAAACATTTTTATTTATGATGACTACGCCTCCTTCAAAGAGAGCAAAAGTGATGCAGAAATTTCACGAGGAATACACTACAGTCATACCTCAAATCTATCATTTTTCCATATTCATCTTTTATGCTGATATTTAGCATGTTAAAATTAACACTAAATATCAGCTGAAATGAAGAAAATGGAAAAATGATAGATTTTCACGGATTGATTGTAGTATACATTTTTTTGTGTTAAAGGTCACCGGCCATATTCCAACATTTTTTTTTTTACATCAGATTTGCATTACATGCTTAAAAGTAGTTATACTTGCACAAAAAGAACAAAAAAATTGTCAAGTGTAAAGAAGAAATAATAATTTAATTACTCGAAATAGAAGTATACAGCGCTGTTACTTCCCCTTAGCTACGATTTCCCACCTATAGAGGATGCCAGCCAGAAATGACGTACATTTATCCCCACAAGACAAAGTACATGCTTCTTTTTGTCGAAAAATAAAACACAATAAACTATGGATAGGGAACATTTAGCTGAAACTACTGAAAACTAATTTATTGTTCAGCCTTATATCGATATGCGTGCATGATGCACTAGATTCTGTTGCTTTCAAAACTGTTCCAATATTTCCTTTTATTTTGAAAATTCCCGTTAATACAAGTAAAAAGGAATCAATGTTGGCTTCCCTATATTGGCCGACTTTATTAAAAAAAAAGAAATCGGCACACTTACAGGAATCCACAAGAACCATACTTGGTTTCCTTATGTCAGCCGACTTCATAAGAAAAAATCGGCACACTTAAAAGATACCAAAGTCAGTTTCCAGGGTTGGTTTGCTTTGTAGTAAAATAACCTTTGTATTTGACGTCCTGTCAGTAAGTTTAAGCAAGGAGTTTATTGCTCGCTGTGCTTATTCATCACCGGGGCTTCTATTTGTTTGCCGTATGTAATCATAATTGATGTTTGCAGGGCAAGTAGTATACACAACAATAACTTGTATTAATAATACTTTTGTAACCCATGCTAGCGAAAAGATTATAATTTGTACTCGCAGTGAATGTATTTAAAAATAATGATTTTTATTTGCAAGATACCGTCGTATAATTAACCTGGATACAATACAATCTTGGTCAGTTTGCACCTTGTAAGCTATCATGTGTGAATGGCAGGTGCCATCAAGCAATCGGGTGATATTTTTGTCTTGTTTGCGATTTTGTTATTTGACATAAGTGATACACACTACAGTAAGGATGCATATGCAAGCCGGCATCCACTACATATACAGAGTTCGTGGATATCTTTTTTTCTTTAATAAATTACGCATGATGAAAAAAGAAGGAATAAATGATAACAATGCAAGGTTAGTTTCTTTCATATTTTCAAATAAGTGTATGTTTATCAATTTTTTTTGTACCGTGCAAGGGGGGGGGACACAAATTCAAAATTATTTCCTTTCTTATTTGTATGGAGTAATGGAGCAAATATGATTGATGATATGGACTAGTAATGACGAGCTTTTAATTTACGCGTGCACACACTTAAGACAACTTGAAAAATAAAAACAAACAATAAAATTAACTGGTAAGAGCTTCATATTGCAACAACTAAACACTGACAAAATGCTCAACATTATTCTGTCTCTCTCTCTCTATGTATAATCGAGTGTGTATTAGATGCAGCAGTCTTACAACCTGAAGCTTGTAATTAAATATATTTGTTATAATATCTCATGTGCACTACCCTTAGAAAAATGTATATGTATTCTGTAGAATATTGTTGTATAAAACAATACCGATAATTTGACCGGAAGACTTAAATTGAGAATGTCGTTGTGCAGATGCATCTATTTTTTTAGCAAAAAAAAAATGTATGTAAATAGTTTAATTAGAATGAATAAGATGTGTCAGTTTGTGTTTTCTCTCATATATGTACGTTACGAAGTATGATGATTTTCTTTGAAAGAATATCAAGATAGTTTGTTTAAATTTAGTTTTTTTCCTAAAACCTATCTTACATAGTATCTACTTGTTGTTTGAAGAAAAAGAACTTGTTCAAACTATTGAAGAAAAAGAACTTGTTCAAACTATTGTTAAGTTGGGCCGAATTGTCTTTCGAGTTGGGCCAAATTGTCTTTGGGCCAAATTGACTATAATCTGGCATAAATGATGCAACTTTCCCATCCCTCACGCTATTCGATCCCACAGCTTGAATCCACTTTTTTCCTGGTAAAAAGGGTCTTTCGGAACAAGAAAGAACCCTTTTTCCCATCATCACTCTTCTGGTTACATCCATATGCAACACAGTGCACCATATTTGCTGTACAAAAGCACGATCGTAAGATGTATCACACAGACATTTACGTGGGGAAATTAAACACTTGAATGGCAAGGTTGAATAGAAGGGATAAATGCACATCATATCTATTTTTGGCATGCGGAAACTACCGATTGTTTAAGGAGATTGCGGAATAATTTTTCATTTAAAAAAGTGGATTTTTAAATCTAATTAAACATTTTTATGGTGTGCATACATAACAAATGCGTTTTGTTTATGACTATAATAATATCACATGTTTGTACAATATAAGTGGCCAGTGACCTTTAAGTAAATAGCACAAGACAGTGGAGATGCCAGTTCCTTTGTAAAGGTTCTGTAAATGTTGCAAACACTGATCATGATTGGCATCCTGATTTTTTGTTCCACTCAAGGTGTCAGGTAAGTAGTCTATTCAGATTTTGTGAAAAAGAGACCAAAATTTTGCATACCATGATATCAATCACCTGGCAATGCCTTCCATTTTACTTTCCTAGCCTGTAAAGTACTGGTGAAATACAGGTATAATTTGTCTGAGGGTGTTGTTGGTTTATATGTCAGTATAAAGTTTTCACATTTAGCCAAGTTTCTTGACACTTGTATATTTCTGAAACTTAATGGGTTTATTCATTGTAGAGATTAACGCTTATCACAGGAGGTAATGTGATCTATTTTTCATGCTTCACTGATTATAGTTATTGCATTTAGCACAATCTCTCTGATATCCTTGCATGTACAGTCATGAAACTGGCAAGTGCATTTATCTTGAGTGATCAATCTCACCATGTGATCACTTTGACCTACTTTTGTTGCTTTAGTGACTTTGCAAGGTTTATAATTATGCTCAGTGTAACAGGCAAGACACAGCATCTGCAGAATTCTTGTTATCTGTCTTCCATAAGGCAGAGTTTATCAGGTTACGTTCTTCGTCCATCGATTCCATGTTTCCTTTCTGTACAAGTTCTCCGTCATTTACCATTGCCAAACTTGGTAAGCAGCTTGTATTAGGGGCAAGGAAGAAATATATTGATTTTGGGCCGAAAAGGTCACAAGTTAAGGTCACTGAGATTGTAAGAAGAAAACAGATTCCACACAATAACATGATTTGTATACCAGATACCATCACTGAACATTCATTGTAAATGGCTTGCATTTGAGATAAGAAAGACACCTATTGATATGGGGGGGGGGGTCGCGGGTTCTTGTCCTGAGATCAGGGTGACTCTAAAGTAGATAGTTTCTACATCACATCTTAAGTTCTTTTTCAGCTACTTGGACCAAGCTTTGTGCATTGCTTGCATTTGAGATAAAGGAAGACATCCATCTATTGGGGTCAAAAAGTCAAAGGTCAAGGCACTGGGACTGAAAAAAAAAACAATTTAAATAAAACTGTTTAAGTTCTATATTACATGCCTTGACTACACTTCATAAATGGCTTTCATTGAGATGAGGAAGACACGTCCTGATTTTGGATTTTAAAGTTCAGAAGTCAAGATCAGGGTGAATCAAAAAAGGAAAAGGGCTTTCCTACAAAATAACTATGCCACAAACCATGACCAAACAACATGGATGGCTTATATGAGACAAGAATGGATCCTGTCAACTTTGAGAGCAGTTGGATAGAGATCATTATCACTGAAGCAAGAGAAATAGTCACCACAAAATAACTTAAGTTTTGAGTCAATTGCCTTGACCAAAATTTTGTGGATGACACCTACTGATTTCGGATTGATTTCAAATATCCAGGAAAGGTGATTTTTGATTTTAGAAAAAAGTGTAATATTTACTGCATGGCAGGCATATAGTGTATGGTTTATGGTATTCTTTTTTTTCCATTGGCCTTGCACAGTTGATCTAAATATTATCAAATTAGATTTCTTTGTCAGCTCATAGACTCTTGGTTTCTGTGAAGTTGCTGTTGTGGTCGTTAATGACTTCATTCTTGCCAAAGTGTTATTTTGACATGTAGTACACTGGTTTGGAGTTGAATTCAGTCATCAGAGATGATGTTAACCTCCAAATTGGAAGGTTTTGCCATTTTGCAAGATATCACCATGTGGCTTACACATCAACTTTGTTTCCATTCAGCAGCTTTTTGCCCAGACAAGTTCTGTTTAAGTAATGATTATGTACCCTCTGAATATCATTGTTAAACAGTGCTGTCATAACATAGCCATGTTATAAGCAAAATTCTGCTTATCTGGCATACCTTAAACAGGATGAAGAATGGTGAGATGGTTGTTTTGGTTAGAAAGGATGCAATTGTGGTATGAATCCATTCCATTGTTTGAAGAAAACCTACTCTCTAATGAGCAGTAACTATGTGGTTTCAGTTAAGAAAGATTACTTTTGCAAGCATTGTTTTAGATGTAACATTACCAATGTCTCTTCCATTGAACACCTTTCCAGCAGGATGAATCTTAAAAAGTCCAGCTTTCTTTCATAACAAGGGTTTTCTATCATTTGCCAGTCTATTCTCAGTGGGTATGTTACATGTAGTAGCTGTCAGTCTCTCTCTAGCAAATACCTTACTTTTCTAGTGGCAGCAGAATTATCATGAAACTGAATCCATTAACTGTAGAGACTGCCAGATGTTCATCACCTTACACACATCAGCAGAATGATGTTCAGCAGGGTTTTAAAATGTGTAACATAAATCAAGTTTTCTTCCTATTACAGGATAAACTGAAAATTAGGTATATTTTGATTTCTTTGCATTTATTCATCTTTGTTTTATTTTGAAACCTCTGTATTAGGTTTGGAAATATGTTTTTCTGAGAAAGTGACATTAACATTGTGTCACAGCAAAACATTTAGAAAAATCTAACACATGTTACTTTGTTTCCAAATAACTCTGTCAGAAAGACCCATAAAAATTTCTTCAAATAAGTCATTCACTATGCAGTTTGCCCCATCTTCATTTGTCACCTGAGGGGTTTGCGTATAAGAGATGGTAGCTTACACAGGAGCATATACGCTGACATAATGTTGTTGTCACTGGTTCTCATTATTTAGCATTTCATAATAATGCTATTGTAGATGCAATGGTACCACCATGGACCCTGTTATCAGAATTAAACCATTGTATTTAAGTTGGTCAATTAAATGTATTACAATATAGGGGTTGAAAGAAAAGAACATGAATCTAACTATTGTATATTTATTTTGCTTTTTCAGTATTATTGGAAAAATGTAAATGCAAAAATACAATGAAATGAAGAGATGTTAATTTAAATAAAGTAAAATTATAACGAAAAATTAGACTAATATAACGTGTATTCTCCACTCCATACTGATGCACATGCATGCATACATTTAATTTTTTATCATTTGCACAATCACACAATTTAGTACATAATGCAGTTGGCCATTGTGGACCTTGACTACATTATAACAAGGGAGAGCTGTATGTACTGTTGGTACATGGAAATTATTACTGCCTTGTGTTCAACTATATTTAAGATTTGTTGTGAGATGATTGTGGCTGACACTTTTGGCAGTATAGAGAATCTCATGAACAAGGAAATATCTTTGATGTAGAAAAAAAAATTGATGCTTTTTTCGTCAGCAATGAATTTGCTTCAGACAAAGTCACTGTGTGTCATCAAAGATCCCAAAGATAGGTATAGGACAAAGAAAGTTCCAGTTAAAGGTCATAGGCAAGATTATCGAGGGTGAGGGTGCAGGCAACATCAAAGCAGTAAATTTAAACTTTTGCGCATGGTTCCAAGAATAGCATTGAATCCTGGAAGCCCACTTCTGTTTCTTTCTGAAAAACTGGAGGGAAGCGAGCAGAAGAAAGAGAGAAAAAAAGAGTTTTTGCAGCTGTTGTAAGTTGAGTTTTCTCAGGTGACCATGAGTCAGGAAAAGATTGGTTTTCATCCAAATGTTAAAGATTTATGGTTGATTAAAAGTAAATAGGTACTTTTGAAAGGTTGGGGAGTGTTGCCTACCGTTTTTGCTTTCTCAGGTGACCATAGTGAAGGCAATTTTGAATTCACACCTGTGATTGTAAGTTACATACATGATGATATATAAACTTGATATTTTTATTCCAATGCCTCAGCAAAATTGTCGAATAAAGACTCCAACCTGTCAGGCTGTGAAGTACTTGTAACTCATGGACCATACTGCCTGTAGGTGTGGTGGTAATCTTGGGATGGGCTGCATAGTGGTGGGTGGTAATCATGGATCCCTCTGCATTATGGTGGAGTGGTAAACCCTGACTGGTCAGTTATAGAAATATAATTCATTGTACTGCCTTTTAGATGAACATGTATGGTATTCTACCACACCTGGGCCATATGTTATTAATGAATATTCATTACACTTATAAAGGCTCTGGATATGCCTGCATCTGGTACTTAGTAGGCAATAAAACTGTATAATGCGAAGTAACAGTTATCGATATGCAGTGGTATTTTGTTTCAGCATTACATAAAATGTAAGTAACATATTGTGAAATAATAACTGTAGCACCTGTAGTTGGTGAACCTGATATATAGTTCCTAGTAAGTTTAGGCACCCCCCCTCACCCTTCAAGAAAAGGCATACAATCCAAATAAAGGCGAGAAAGGGTATAAAATCATTTAAACACAGTCAGTTTTTTTTAATAAACTTAACTCTTTTGAAAAGTCGGACTGTCTCAATGTGGGCATCAACACTGACATGTCAGTCAAAAAGGTTGCCTCTCATAGTATCCACTTATGGCATGCTGGATGGCATATTGGACCTTTCTACTTCCCGTAGGCTGCATGATGCATCCCAGAATTATCATAACAGCCTCTCAAAAAAGCAGGCAAGTTTAAATTTTTATTGTAACTTATTTCTAGATATATATCTTGTGAGTGATTAAAAGATGTTTAATGTGAAGTAAGGATACAGGTTTGAGAATTTCTTCAACTACACAAGGGCTCAGTGGTGGCTGAGTGGTCTGAGGCACTTGTCTTTAAAGATAACTCACACATCTCATTGTTGTGTGAGTATAAGTATTGGCTGGACCAGCTTGGGTATGTGAGAAAGCTTGCCAGTATCTTCCTATGGGACAACGATTCTTCCTAGGCTTTTTCATCAACAGATACACTGGCTGCCATGTATGTGCTGAAAAACAGCACTAAACCTATAAAACCAAAGTTAACTAAACAACATATGAGGAAAAAATTTAAAGTAACAGTAATGTTCTAAAAACAAAATGAGCGTAGTTTTGATACTTTGGATTTGATTAAAACTCTGTATGGGATTTCCTGTGCTGCTGGATAATGTTTTCATAAACTGATATATGTATGTCTTGTATACATTTAAGATACTGCTGAGATATTAATGTATAATTTTTACTTCCTTATAAGTCAGGTCGGACTGCAAACAACACAGACCCTGATCTGCCATTGCATTATGTGCTGGCAGATCAGGGTGTTGTGCTGATCACTCCAAATAGCATAGATCCTGATCTGCCAACTCATTATGAAATGGTAGATTTAGGTCTGTGTTGTTTGCAGCTGGACTAAAGTACAGTAAGTGAAAACATTTGTATGCTATCCATCAATGCTAGTGATTGACTTTGCTATTTCAGACAACTGGATTACAACAATATCACAGTCTTAAGTAGGAGCTGGCTGTATGGACTAGAAAGTTTAAGGCACCTGTAAGTATCTTTAATTTACTTTCATTATCCTTCTTTGAGACCAACATGAGATGCTGCCCTCTTACAGCAAAGACCTTCACCATCTGTTCATCTGTCCAACAATCTTCTGTCCAGCATAGCACAAGAACCCTGGGACATACCATATATACTCATAAGCCAAGTCAAATTGTAAACGACAAAGATTCTGATCTCCCAAGGCATAATGCACATGCAGATCAAGGTCTGTATTGTTTGTTCTACTGATTACTCCTGACAAACTGCACAGACCCAGATTTGCTGGCACATTATGTGACAGCAGATCTGGGTCTGTGCAGTTTGCAATTGGACTCATAAGCAAGTATATACATTAGTTCAGTTCCACTTTTCTTCATTGCGGGCAAAACACTGACCCTGGATTTATGAAGTTGGGATTGGGGTGGGTATAAATGGGGAGTGTCATAAATGGATACCATCCTGCTCTCATACTTTAGTATCCCCAAGGATAATTCCAAAACTGTTCATGATGTCCCAAGGAAACTTAGTACACCTGTTAGGTAATTGGTCCTGATGTGTCTTCTGCTATTCACAATTCTTCATTTTCATTATTGTAATATTTGTTTGTCAGTCCATCTTTCCAACCATTACCTACACGTTTGTTTCCAGGGCAAAACTCCAATACCATTTAAGATGTCTTTCGTATATTTTTGGTATACTTGTTGGATTTCTAATGTCATTGTCTTTTGCTATTCACAATTTTTCATTTCAGGTATTTTTAAAATCAATTTCATCTGCTTGTTGATCACACTATCATTCACACTTGTTTCCAAAGTATAACTGCTAAACCTTCAGGAAACATCCATGAAACATGGTAAACATATTAAGCTAGTGGTGTATACCATTTGCTGCTATTCAGATCAATAAGGTGTGGGCATAATTCCTGCTCAAACTCAGCTAGGATGACCACAATGTTTTGTCCTTTGGAAAGACATACACCGATTGCCTTGCCATGATATAGTCTTTCTTGTGTTGATGTGCTGTTAAACAACAAACAAACTACTTTGAGTTTCAATTTGACCAAATCTGCTTCCAACAAAATGGTTCTCCCCCCCCCCCCATATATATTTGTCTTGGATATTACATTAGATTTATTGCTTGGAATCAAATCACATTTATGTTGTGATTAATTTTGGATGATGTTATTTTGTTTTCATTTGATAAACATCTGAAAATAAACATGAGTACTTCCAAACAGGCATTAAGATTTGCTGTTTGTGACATGAATTATGCCACAGGTATAATATTGTTTGTGACATGGTCAGGGCATAACAATTCCTCTGCCCAACTTACTTGGGCAACTAAAATTCATTGATGGGTAAGTGTAATTTCTTATAACTAGCCCAATTTTTGCATAGAAAAAGATGAAAATTTTCAATTTTGGTACCGTTTTTCTTGTTGGACTAGTTGGTTATAATAGGTATCATTGTCCTTGATTATAATAGAAAATCCAGCCATCTTTTGCACCCAGTAAGTGTTGCATTTTGTGTAAATTAATGGTATTTCAATTCAAAACAAGTTATTTTCAAGTCCCAAAAGTTTGAACATTTTTGTCCAAAAAACAGCAACAGCTTTATATTTTCCCTGCAATTGCATGTTTAGTATTAAAGTTCTGCTACGTAGCCCTGCTTTGTTGGGGGTGGATTGTAGTGGAAATTGGGTTATCGTTATCTAGAGGGTGATCGCCTTCGGTGTTATTGCCCGGATCGAGTAAAAATTAATATAAAGTGTGAAACTTACAGGTGGAATAGATAGAGATCTGAGCAGATATATAAAACAGAATGACACGAGCTCCCGTACATGAAATAACAATTTAATCAATTACATAAACAACCATCATAAATGCATAACATTAGGAAGATAACTCTTCTTTTTGAAATAAATCATTCACCGAATTTCAAAACACAAATATATAAATAGCTGATCTGTTTTAAATGATGGAATTAGTTCATCATAGAATCGAGTGAACAATCATTGCCTTGTACAACTTCATAACCTGATTATTTCCAGTTCATTCCAACCTCACTGTGACTGTTCTCCAACTTCTCTGTGACCATTCTTCTTGGTCCTTTCCACTTTTCCCTACTCCAAACTCTCTATTGTCTCACCTCTTTCAGCTCTCGAACTTTGTGTGGGTAGGTGGATATGTAAGTACATGATACGTAGATACTTCAATAGGTAGGTACATGGATATGTCACATGGAGCTATTTCACCTTCCAAAAATAAACAAAGAAGCAACCTAAATCTTCTGTCAGATAGCGTACTGGGAATAGATCATTACTCCCCTCTCGTTATGTCAGGTATAGTTCTATCGGAATTCAAGCAGACACCAAAGGCTATCTGGTCAAGCTACACATGGCAGACAATAAACAAACCTAGTTTCATAAGATTAATGTACTTCCTAATGGCCATTTCAACCTGACTCACATTAACATCCCGCAACACATAACAGTTCTTTTCCCGTCTCAATTACATGAATGAATGAAATTCATTACATGGCTTAGCTACGTTATTTCTAGCGAATACACACATTCAAGTCTCTAGCATACATGAAATCTCACTTCATGGTTTAACAACGTTAATTTCAGTCAATGTGCACTCAAGTCTTTATCATACATGAAATCATCTAAGGTTGGTGAATTCACACGGATTCTCGTAACTCGTATCAACTGAAGTAAGGCATGAAATTCTTAGATATATATTTTCCTATAACAATGAAGATGACACATTCAAACATTTCGTCAAACTTATACAAAGAATATCATTGTACGGATTCATATAGATGAACTCACACAGTTGCATTCATATCAAGAAAATTGATCTACGAATTTAAACAAATAAATTCATGCAAATATGAGCAAATAAATCAAACAAATCATTATATTGATATGAACAAATTACATGAGACTGGCGCAAAATACCTTGTGCTTTCAAGCTTCGCTTGCTTCTACTGCCAAAATCGTGTCCGTCGTCTTTCCAGACATCTGATCCCTTGGATAATTATTTTATGAGTGAATTTCTTCTAAATTTGACCTCGGAGTCTCCTACCTTTGTTTTCTCTAGCAGAAAAGTGTAGACTGACTAAAATTTTTGTGATGGGACATATTAAAACCAAGAATTTCGTGTCAGAATCACGCCCTTATTTAGCATAACCAATCCAGATTAAATATATCTCCCACCTTTTATAACTAGGCGCCAAAATTGTAGTCTGCGTGACCTCTAAATTCCAAAATAACTAATTCTGGAAAATCTCAAATCTGACAATTCCTATACAAGATCGAAGTTATCCCTATTCTTCCAGTCTGTCTGACTTGTTAAATAAACGAATGCTTAATTAAGAATCGTTTCTGTCCTGACACAGCCATTAACAACCCGTGCATTATGGTGATTTAACATGCGCTGGTCCCCATAAATCTAATTAATCGTTCACCTGCCCAAATTAATGTGCTTTTCATAGCTAGACAGAAATTTGCACCCTTACAAGTTATTATTAGCAATCATTGAGTCTTAAATTGCCTGCATTTTTGTAGTCTGCACTCAAGAAATTTAGTTCACATGTGCTTTCTTTTCAGATATTTTCTAAACTAAAACTTCATTTTTTTATGATTTCTTTGCGGAATTTTTATATAAAAATACCTGAAAATATATCTCTTTAGCTAGCATATATTTCTGTTCAGTCACTTCACATTTTATGAAACTTTTTGTCACATATAAAGTGTTGGAAAAGCACTCTGTACGGGCACTTGCAATCAACTTGGTCACAAATTGCTATCAGACATTTTAAATGGCAATTAACTTCAATAAAACAACATATTTGGTGATTGAAAATGTAGGGGTTTGTGCTGTTTGTTGTCTTGTTCTCATTTCATGGGCATGATGTACTTGATAATGTGTTGGATGTGCCATTAAAACAACATGAAACAAAAAGCACCAGATTTTTATGCAAAAGTCACTGACATTTACAGGTGTAATGTATTTTCCAGGTTGCATAAATGATGTAAAGGACTACATTTTAAACAGAGGAATATGTGGAAGTGCATAATCTAGAGATTTATCAAACTTCTTTGTAAGAACTATTTTAGTGAATGATGGCAATTAAGGGAGTAGTAATGGTCAGTAATAGATGTTGACTGAAGTTGAGAAGGAGTCAAAGAGTGCAGTCATTCTCAGGTACATTAAATAATCAAACATATCAGTATTTTTTACCACAAAATTTGCCGACTACATGGGAAGCTCTAGTGACAACCTAGCCCCTATTTTTAAGGAACTTTGTTAGCGTTGTATATTGCAGTGTTAACTCTATTCACATGATCAGTGCATCCTGTCTTAGTTATGTTTTTATTCCCCGTTTATACTGAGTACAGATTCTTCACCTTTTTGAATCATTTCCACTTTTTGTGAAAATTATTGAAAATAAATTGAAAGTTCTTGTTTTTGTTCAACATTCCAGTAGATTTCATGTCAGTGCAGGTGTATGCAAGGGAAACATACATGGCACATGACATGTTCTCTTTATTGGAAAAATTTGTACCATGCATAACCTCCCCCATCCTTCACCTTCAGAAAAGCACATAAACAGGTATCTTTATTATTTTACCATATGACCTTCAGTGATAGGTTACTGTCTATACTCACTTATTAGACAAGTCCTACTGCAAACTGCACAAAACCCAGATCTGCCATTGCATAATGTGCTGGGCATGTCTGGGTCTGTGCAGTTTGTTAGGATTAATTAGAAGAACACATAAGATAGAGCCTGATCTGCAGGTGCATTATGCTATGGCAGATTGGGATCTTTGTTGTTTTGCAGTTGTTCTTATAAGCGAGTATATGTGGTACATTTTCAGTATAATATCAAGGCACTATTCATTTATCTGTACACATGTTGAAGACAATCTTGCTGACAGTAGTAGACAATGACTCCCTTGTATTGATAATGCTTGTCCAAGACTGAAATTAAATTTGTGCCGAGATTAAAAGGGCAGCAAGGGAAAACTGGAATATGCATGTGTGTAGGCTCTGCATTAAAGCAGCTGGACTGTGTTTGAACTGATTAGAGAGGAACAGCTGGCCCAATTAGTCTAGTGAGGAGGCACCCCACAGGGATTTTCACACTTCATGATAACTAGTAATTTGCATCAATTTAGTAAATGTTACAGTGGTATTACATGGTTGTGAGAATGTTGGAAAATATATGTAGCTTTCCCATGAACAAGTTTATGTGAATACAGTTGTTTCAGTAAACATCTAGAACAGTGTTATTGTTAAAGGAATTAATAAATACAAAAATCTTCTGACTGCAGTGCCAGAATTTATCCTGTAATAATCCTTTGGAATTTGTTTTTTTTTTTAAATTTAAAAAAAAAAAAAATTTTTAATTTTAAATTCCTCATTGGGAATTTAAATAGATCAGCTGAGAATCCAAACCTTTTTGAAGATTGTTTAGTTCTAAATTTAAAGACAATATATAATAAGTTTCATATTTTTTTTCATACCTCAACCACATTCTCCAAATAATTGATCTTCAGCAAATTAAATTACTTAATCTGTGAAATGCTTAGTAGTAACAGGGAATGCCTCTTCTGTTTGAAACAGTAGTTACAGAAAGCAGGAAAGAAAAACTTGCCCAGACCAAAGCTTCAAAACCTATGTTTAGCATATGATTAATTACTTTGTCAAACATGTTTTACAGGCATAGCTTCTCACCATAAGCACTCCAATGTTGTTGTTCTAAACTCCTGTTTTCCATATCCCAGAAAGTGTTTGGAAAAATAAACCAGTCTCCTAATGAGGCTCCTGAGAATCAGTCCACAAGGCCTGTTGCAGTGGATCATTTATGGTAGCTTGTTATTTTTCTGTCTGAGAGTTGTGTGAACCTCATCAGGAAGCCAACCCTGCCAGCTTTCTTTCCCCTTCAGTGACTGAGTCTTGCAAGACAGCTCTGAATTTTTCATTATAGCACATTGTGCGAATAGATATCTCCTTTTTTTGAAAGCTAAAGCAAAGTTCTAGCCATGCTGTATTTGATTACTGCAAACATCCTCCTGCAAATTAGATGGGGTAAAATAGTTTTTGACAGAAGTCTGACTGATAATTTTGACAATTTTTAGTGAGCTGTTTGCCAGGTGGGAAATGGTCCCCCATACCTACCATCTTAAGTTTTGATTAATCAACAACTCTCTGTGGTATGTTGGAAGAGTTTCGATTATGAAAACATGCTGGGGAGAATCTTCAGAATTAAATTTTCTTCAATAGTCAGCAATAACATTTTATTAGACTTAGAAGACTTCATGGGGTTTCTGATTAAGTGCTTTTCTAAGGTTAAAAAAAAAGATCATGTTATGTATGCAGAAAAGTTTCTCCCATCCACTGAAGGATGAGGAATTAATAAAGAGCTAGAATTCATGAATATTAACACTTATGTACCTTCCCCCCAATCCCAATAAAATTAATTTGCCCTTTTCACAAGTTTTCTAAGGCACATGTTAATATGATTTCATACAGTGATTTGTATCATGTTAGGTTTCAAATCTTCTTTATCATTAATATTAGAATTAAACCCTTCTTGTTCATTTCACTCAAGTTTTTGCATATTCAGTCTTTTTTCTTTACATGGGCATCCCAGTGTGAAACATTTCACAGTCCTGCATGGTTCTGTTACAGCTATTTACACCTTGATAAGTTAATAGCAGTGTATCTAATTTATACTGTTCAAATAAATTAAGCCACACTGAGCTGTCAAGTTCTACCCTTGTTTATTCTCTCCTCTTGATTTGAATTAGATATTACAGCAGATATTTAAGATGACAACATGATGCATGTTTCTTTGTGGATAGCTACTCTTCATTGTGGAAAACAGTTTTTGTTTATTTAAGCACCAGAAGGTGGGACTCCAAAAGTCTTGTCATATTACATATAAATCAGACATAGCTTAACATTCATGGACAATTGTGAGAACTTAGTTGCGCTCGCTAGAGTTATCAGTATAGAAATTTTATTTAAATTGGTAGATATTTCATGGCCTCCCCCCTTTAAGTGAATTTTCCCCTTTTAAAGAAAGAAAAAATAACAAACACATCTGTCACTCAAAATATTATAAGCACTGACTTTGAAGGTATTTTTAATAAGACAGAATTACTAAAGACACATTTTAGCCTTCTCATTAGCAGAATTGTAATAATGTAGCCACCTGGTTTTATGACACATTTTTTTTATTATATTGTTGCATTGACATATCCATGTTCTTTTGATTTTGAGTTGGTGGTTCAAAAGATGAGAATGCTGTACTAGTGAATCACCCATTTCAAGCTTTGTATCAAAATTGATACAAAAACCTATAAATATTAGCACTTGTCAATGTAGATACTGTATACAGGGACTCAATTATGAGTCGAGTTCAACTGCAAACTGCAAAGACCAAGATCTGCCAGCACATATTGACCTGTTGATCTGGTCTGTAGTCAGTAGCACAAATAACACAGACCCAGATATGCCAGCACATTATGCGAGAGCAGATCAGTGTCTGTGTTGTTTGTAGTTGATCTGGTTTATAGGTGATTATATATAGTCATTGGTTCACTGTCCTGCCTTGCATGCAGGGGCCCTGAGTGGCCAAGTGGTCTAAAGTGCTCACCGTTACTGATCACTGCCATCTAACCTCTGTCTATGTGGGTTCGACTCTCGGGCTAGGCCAGTGTGGGTATGTGAGAAAGGTTGCCAGTAGCTTCTCTTGGGTTGGTGGTTCTTTCTGGGGTTTTCCTGGGTTCTTCCTCCACCATTTATACTGGCTGCCATGTATAGCCTATCTTGTGCAGAAAAATGGCATTTAACCGTATAACAACAACAACTACCTTGTATGCATGACATCTCCCAGACAGGCCAAAAGAGGTCACTTTTCGCTGCTTATTACATCATCATCATCATCATCATCAATCCCTTAACCCAAGAGGTCATTGGGGCACCACAGTTGACTTTGCAAACAATTCTCTCCCGCTTTCCCTGTTCTCTGCTGCCATTTGGGAATCTCCAAATCCCATGCCTGTCCACTCCATAATGTTGTCTTCCCACCTCTTTTTCTGTTTGCCTCTTCTGCACCCTCGCACTGTGCTTTGCAAGAACAGTCCAGATGATCTTGAGACATGACCATACCACTTCATTTGTGCTTTTTTACAGTGGTCAAGAGGTCTTCATAGGATCCAATGGCTTGTTGGATTCTGTTGTGGACTTCGTTGGTTACATGGTCAATGTATGAGATGCCCAAGATCTTGCGGTAGCATCTCATTTCAAAGGTTTGAATCCTTCTTTGTGGATCTGATGTGAGCGTCCATGTTTCACAAGCATACAGAAAAGATGGATATGACAATCGAGCGCATCAGCCTTATTTTGGAACCAAAAGCAATGTTGGTATCTTTCCATGTTGGTCTCAGCCTTCTTGTTGTTGTTGTCTGGGCAATCATGTAAAGTAGTTCTGGTTTGGAGCCCTCATCTGTGATAATTGATCCCAAGTATTTGAAGCTTGACTCTTTCCAGCTTCTGTCCACTGACCTTTATTTCTGCACTGATGCCACTGGTGTTGTTTGTCATGCTTGTTACAATATCTCAAAATAAACACTTTAAGACAGCTCATAGCAAAGATGGAAACTTTGGATGTGGCAAGAATTTGGGACATCTGATTACTAACAATTCAAAATCTATCAGTTGTGCTAGAAACTGATCTCTTTATTGGGGGGGGTAAAGAGATCAGTTTCTAGTACAACTGATGAATTGTTAGTAGTCAGATTCCCCCCCCCCCCGCTTGAAATGGGCCTTAACTTTCTGGAAAGGTATATTACTTGATGTGTAGCCTCCACTTCATGCCTAGTCACTGTAGGAAAATATTTGGATGTATTACACCAAGTTGCCTGTTTATTTAGATAGGGAAGGTGTCTTGTGTATTTGAAATTTTTCCCAGTTTAGATTTTATAAATTTCCTTTGTATTTTTATTAGGAATTCATGCTAATTGTCAGCATATTTCTTACCAGAGTTTTGAGGTGCTGGTGAATTAGTCCTAAACAAGTGAGATCTGATTCAGAAACTTAATCTGTTGTTTTGTCTCAGCATTTTCATTTACCTCAATCCATTTGAATCATAATTGTTTTTGTGCCCTCTAAAATTTGGTAAGAGAACTTATTTCTTTATTAAAATTTTAGCAACTTTTTAGATACCAAAGTAGTGAGAATGTTTTATTACTTTTTATTATTTGTACAGCAGACAGAAAGAATTTAATTTTAAAAACCACGGCTTCTGTTAAATTGATATTTTTTGGAGACTGAGGACCCCCACTTTTGAATTTTATAGGGTACTTACAAGATGTTAAAAGGTCCCACTTCATAGTATCTACCGTAAGGTGTGTGTGTGTGTGAGAGAGAGAGAGAGGGAGAGAGGTCTCACTAGAATTTTGGTGAAAATAGGAGTTCCACTAGCAAAAGTTGCAGTCCCCTAAGTTGGGAATACATGAAGTGGATAAATATCCATTATCATGCCAGGAATAAAGAAACACATAACCTTGTCAGTTTTACTTTTTTGTAATTTTTTAAATATTAATGTATGAAAATTGATACCCATCAGTCAACTTGGGAACACGCTGCACATGGCCATTATTTAGACAGTAATATGTTGCGCCCTCCAAAACAAAAATATCGGTTGAGGCGTCTTAATGACAGAACTGGATGATCATGAATTTAATTGTAAATTTTGCAGTGAGCATTCATGTGCTCAGTACCAAGTGCTGTATTACATTGCTCTCATATTCTTCTTTTAAAGTTTTTAAAACTGTGTTGATTTGTACTTCTTTTCTGATCTGACATGTTTTGAAGTTTGTAAAAATCTATCTGCTCTAACATTTTCCGTTATATAACGTCCATAAGTTGCACTGTAACACGTCTAGCTTATAATCTGGTGCCATTTACTTTAAAACCATAGACTTGTCTGCTACCTAACTTATTATGAATATAATGAATCTGTGAGGCTGAGTTCAAATTGATGAAACCCGTCTGTTTTCTTGGAAATAAAATGGGTCATATATAGTTGCTATAAATAGAAAACAAGGAAAATTCTTATGCAGCAGTGATGTTTTCAAAGCAGATTCTCAAATTTATACAAGTGGAATTAAAGAGATGATACTAAAAATGATAAACAACTTTTTACTGATTTTTATTTATTTCATTTTTTAATTTACCAAAACAACGTAATCCTTATTCTGGAGAACATAAAACGTAATTTATTGGAAAAAAAACCCGGCATAATGATCACGACAAAGCATAATGGCTGCCATGTTTGCATTTAACCCCCAAATAGTTATCCAAATTTGCAAATGGCATTTTGTCCAAGTTGAGATGTGAAAGCAACAAATGGTAGTTGTCGTAGGGTTTATCTTCTAATTTAATTTGAATCCTTAGTGCGTCATCCTTTCAAGATCACGTGCACTATACTTATTTGACTACACTAGGAAATGAACACATAATTAGTGAGCATGATCTCAACCAACAGCATAGAAAATCCTTCAGACGTCTGTTTTGAGAAACCTCTAACTTTTCTGTAAGCTGGAAAGTGACTTGGTCAGCAATTTTTATTGCATCCTGTGGGACTCTTAGGCTGGAATTTTAATGCATCATTTATAATTTTATTGCATCAGGGATGCACATTTGTGCATTATTAGAATTTCCTGAAAATGTACAAAAGTTAAAGAAAATAAAGTATATCGTGTTGTGGTTGCATGCCTAGAATTAAAAAAAAAATTGTAGCCAGAACAACTAGTAGCTTATTTTTACAGCAGAGAAAGAATTTAATTTTAAAAATGTAAAAAAATTTAAGAAATAAGTATATTGTTTTGTGGTTGAATGCCTAGAATTAACAAAAAAAGTAGCCAGAACAACTAGTAGCATGATACATTTACTGGTCCTGCTGAATCATTGATAGACTGTCTTCATTAGGTGACTGATGACAAATACAACTTTACTAGATACATGACTAATGAAAAAATGAAAACTGCTAGTCCAATAGGAAATTTACTAGCCTTGGACTAACAGACTACTGACTACTGCTAGTTGCAAGCTCTGGGTTGTTTATCAGTGTCCCTTTTGTCTGCCATCTTTTCTTTTCCTATCAGTTTGTGCGCAAGGTCCAAATTTAAAATCTGTATTGGTAGCCAGACGTGTATACATTGAAATTTGTATTAATATCCAGTATCCTATACATTGAAATCTGTATGTGTCCAGTATCCTATATATTGAAATTTGTATTACTATACTTTGAAATCTATATTAATATCCAGTATCCTATACATTGAAATCTCTATAAGAATCCAGTATCCTATACTTTGAAATCTGTATTAGTATCCAGTATCTTTTACATTGAAATCTGTATTAGTATCCAGTATCCTATACTTTGAAATCTATATTAGTATTCAGTATCCTATACATTGAAATTCCATAAGAATCCAGTATCTTATACTTTGAAATCTGTATTAGTATCCAGTATCTTATACATCGAAATTGCTACTAGTATCCAGTATCCTATACTTTGAAATGTGTATTAGTATCCAGTATGCTCAATTTAGGTGTCAGCTGTCAGTACTGAACTTGCTTCTTTATCATGCGTTCTTGATGGTAAAATTGTAAATCTGCATAATGCCTGTTCCCCAAGAATCTCACTTGTCCTATTGAATGTTGGATATATTTCCAAGCCATACATATCATGTCAGGGCAAACGCAAAAAGAATCAAAGATCCAGATCTGCCATAGCATAATGCACATGCAGATCAGGGTCTGTGTTGTTTGTTCTACTGATTACCCTAACAGACTGCACAGACCCTAATCTGCCAGCACATTATGTGAAGATCTAGTGGCAGATCTAGTTATGTGCTGTTTGCAGTTGGACCCATTTTATTAGCAAGTATGTACAGTACATGAAATTCATTGCTTTTTCCATTACCTGGCTCAGTGGGTTTTCTTCAAAGCTTGGAATAGATTATAGTGGGTGACATAGGTAACCAGGCCAAGGATTCACACACCCGTAAAATCCCTTGCTGTCTGAGTACTGAAGCAGAATGCAGAGTTCTATTCCAAGGTGCTACCATGCAGACATGTATATGAGAGGAAGTCTAAATGTACATGTGTTGTTGCATCACTTTAGAAATAACTCAGCCATATTGTCATCCACCCGATACACCCCATTTGTTCATTGTTCATTATGCAACAGTACATAAATGTCAGCAGTATTCAAATGAAAAGAAAGTATATCTTTTAACCATTTTGCTTATTTCATTGATCCTGAATAGATGAAGGTCAGTCTCCAGTACTTTGAACTCTCTCTCTCTCTCTCTCTCTCTCTGACTTTTTTTTGCATGTTAATATGTATGAAATTCTATCATTTTATTTTTGGTTTAATTCCAGGTCTGTGAGCAAAAACAGGATTGTCAATATTGAGTCCAAAGGATGGGAATTTTGTCCTGATCTCATCAGTTTGTAAGTGTTCTCATAAAATTTTGAAATATAATTCCTGCAAGTACAGAATTAAACAAACTGTTAATTATATTTGATGAGGAAATTATTTTGCAAAAATCTTTTTTTACAGAAAAATTGTGTAAAATATCAAGAACCAGTTACAGACACTTTTATGATGTGGACATGCTAATGGATTGTATTCATGAAAATTTAATGACAATAAAATATTATGGTTTGCTGTAATTGCAACAAGATTATCTCTTTATTTTTTCAGTGCTTTGTCACAAATGTAATTAATGAATAAGTTATTTCAGGCATGTCTGTTATTGAAGTAACTTGGGGTTGTGATCAAGGCTAAAAACTTCCGTTTGTAAATAAAATTAATCACATGATTGTGAGCCGAATTTCACAAATTGTCAATTACACATTTCAATATGTCACTATACAAAAGTTCATCCTTGCTCCCCATGCTATCAATTTAACTTGGATTAAATGAAAATCAAATAAAAGCAGATGACTCATTCTTGGCACCATTCTTTCCATTTAAAAGTTCACACTTCACATAGTGTTTGCTACATTTGGTCAGTATTGAAGTGGCATTCTTGCACAAATTAGCCAGAATTCTTATGCAAATATTACGCCTGTGGAGAAAAAAAAAACTATCAAGCGAGACACGCCTCTTTGTCTCAGAAAGCTGTAAGAGGTGTCATTCAAGTTATTCCAGGTATGCAAAACCTGTCTTGTATATTAAAAGAAGGGGTGGGGATTTACAGGTTGTAGGAGACAGCAAGAAGTGTGAGCTTTCAGGGTCATCATTGCAAAATTGTTTACTGTAAATGTTCTGCTTATTCAGGCTTCACAACTTGTTAACATCAAATAGTGGTTTAGAGATAGCAATTTAATGTGAAACTGTTAGATTCAAGGCTTCCAGTTTTGTAGACACTCGTTAATATTGGGATATTATGATATGCCACTGTTCATCCATCTGTCAACATTTGTTTGACTGGTGAATAACTTTGTAATGGTTGGAGTGATTTTAATGAAACTTTGCCCAAGTTTATGTAATCAGAAGATGGCGTGTTGCATACCAAAACCATGTCTCCACCCTAAGGTCAAGATCATGGTAAAGGAAACTGTAATTCTTTAACTTGTAGCCTTGTATTAAATGTAACTTTTGAACCAATGAGAGATTTTAATGAAACTTTGCCCATGTATATACCATGACAAGATTGTATGTTTTGTTCCATAGCCTCAGCCCTGTAATGAGGTCAAAGTCAAAAGGGAAAATGTAATTCTTTGACTTGTATCTATGTCCAGAGTATAATGTTTGAGCCGCGGGATATATTTAATGAAACTTTTCCCAAGTATATTTCATGATTAGATAGTTGCATACCATAGCCATGCCTTCATTTTCAAGGTCAAGGTCAGTACAAGGGAAAAATCACTTCTTTGACTTGTATCCTTTTCCAGAGTATAACTATTGAATCACAGAAAATATTAAAGTTAACCATTTGACAATTACATATTGTTTATAGATGGTGTGTTACATACAGTGGCCACCTGACCTTTTTCAAAGTGAAAGTCATGGCAGGAGAATTGTATCTTTTTCTTGAGTATAACTTTGCAACTCTTTTAAGTATTTTGATAAGATTTAACCAGTTGCATATCATGACTAGACAGGGTATCACATATCACAGTCATGCCCCCTCTCTCAAGGCCAAGGTCTTGACAAGGGAAAATATAAATGACCTCAGTCCATGTATGGGCAGAACTTTTGAACCATTAAAGACATTTTAATGACATTTCAAAATTTAATATATCTTGATCTGACAGTTTCTTGCTTATTCACAGTGATACTCTCTAGCTGCAAGGTCAAGGTCACAAAAAGGGATATACAAGTCAGTGGTCTGTTTCCATGTCCATGCTGTTGCTTTTTAACCCTTCAGATATTTTGAAGAAAAATTACGAAGGTTTTTAACTAGTCATTCTGTAGCGATGTCCCTCACTCATAGGTGAAGGTCATTAGTATATACAAGGTCATACAACTGGCATATCATGTGATATTTTCAGTACTTTTCTATTTGTATGGGTCATTAATAATTATTCTTGTTTGCTAAATATTTCAAATTTATAATTGGTGATCTTATGTGGCACCATGGGCTATCTACAGAATTGTGGTTGCATATACACAGCAACCCTGTGGACACTCTGGGCAAACAAAATTCTGTTGTAGAATCACCATTGCAGACAGACCCTGTTCAGGAATCATGCTATGTCACAGAGTAATTTGTAGTGATTTTCTTACTAAATGAATCATTCACTGCCTTATTACAGTTGCTCAGATTTTTGTTTAAGGATTAGCATCAATGTAAAATCAACAGCATGTACAATTTCAGTTATAGATATGTAAAAAGTATTACCTACTTATTAAAAAGGTGTTGTGTTGAACGTTTTTTTTAAATTTTTTTTTTTTTTAAAAAAATTCATTTAAGGCTTCGTGCAAGCATTGGAATAATTTGTAATAAAAGAAAGAAAAAAATTATGGAAAGAGATAAATGTCAAACTTGACCTAACTTGTCATTTTTACATTATTGCTAATAATAATAATAGTAAATAATAATAAATACTACTACTACTACTACTAGTTTATTTATAAAGGGTAGCTCATTTAGTACAATGAATATTCTCCCATTAACTCCTCTTTGGTGACAAATAAAGTGACAGAAAAAAAGTGAAATGTACAAAGACAAATTAAAAAAGTGGGTTAAAAAAACAACCTCATTAAGGAATATAATTTATATCCAAGTAAACAAAGTATGGTTTTCAAAAGGGGCTCAGCTTGTGTCACAAATTTAAGTAAAATATGAACACCTGCATAACAATTCATTTAAATTCTTCGGGATGTGTTACTGTATCTTTTATTTTGTATACATTTTACACAATTTTAACAGCGTTGTATCATATTTTTATTTTGTTATACTTCATGTTTACATTTTTTATGAAAGATTTATTGTACATTTATTCAGAAGGTTTTATCTTCCTAAATTTTTGTGTGCAATTAAATTTTACATTTTTGAACTTTACTTTTAGTTGGCACCCTAGCCACTATTGTGCTGATGTGCCATACAATGCTACTTCATGATACAAACATTCATCCATATATATCTTGGGGATATGCTTTAAATTTTTGAATTCTTAGATATTGTCAGTTGTCCTTACATAGGGATGATTGAACTACATAGAACTGCACCAGAGTAGTTGAAATGTTTCTCAAATGTTTTAGCATTTGGGTTGACACTGTTTAAATTGACCATTTTCACTTCATCTCAGTTGTTACATTTTCTGGAAACTGTAGTAAAGTGATCCCTATGTCTTGTTTTTCTTCTAGCTGTTGCTAGGTCAAAACATGGAAACTATTGAGATCCATACCCAGATAACCAAAAATGTGTCATATCTGGTACATGTCTCTAGGGGTAGGGGATTTTTCCTTCAGGACTCAGCTCGGAAACTGTTCCTTCTGGAGTATGGGACTTGGAAACTCTCTAGATCCTCAACATATATATATATATATATATATATATATATATATATATATATATATATATATATATATATATATATATATAGAGTTGCAACGTTGGTACCAGGGTAGGTCATCCCCATGGTGGCATAGGTTGGAAAGGTGGACATATGCATTGCCATGCCACTCAACTGAATCTAGTTGTCATGCTATCCTGGGTATTATTTAGTTACATGGCTATGAGAATACAGAAGTGGAGTGTGTCTTGACTGCAAATGAAGGGCTGTTGATGCTAGGTGGTCACATTTACTTGAGTAATTAAGTTGGAAAGCTGCAGACTGCTCAAGATTCAGAGGGAGAAGGGTTGTAAAATGTTAGTGTACCAGTGAGTTGAGTCTATAACATCCATCTGTTGTGAGGTATTTATTAAATAAATAAAAGTGGGAATGTAATATTTCCTCTGCTTGATTTCCCCACCTGTCAGACAGATGTAGGTTGTTGCATGCAAGAAGGTTCCATATGTACTTATAAATCAATCCAACTGTGCACAACATAAACTCCTGCTCTGCAGTCACTTAATATGCCAGCAGATAAGGGTCTGTGGTGTTTATTCTTAGGATTACTCCTAACAGTGCATAGACAAAGATCTGAGCATGTGTCTTTTGCAGTTGGACTTGTATATATAGACTGTGGTTGAAGGGTTTAACAGCTTTCAGTTTTAGAGACTATGCTGAGTTCAAATTTATACACAGTTCAGTCCTTCCTGCTAAATTCATACAAGTTTTTACACAGTTAAATCCTTACTGCTAAATTCATACAAGTTTACACAGTTAAATTCTTCCTGCTAAATTCATTAAAGTTTATACTGTTAAATTCCTGCTGAATTCATAAAAATTTATATGCAATTAAATCATTTCTGCTAAATTCATACAAGTTTATGCACGGTGAAGTCCTTTCTGCTAAATTCATACAATTTTATAAACAGTGAAGTCCTTCCTGCTAAATTCATTCAGTTTGTTTACAGTGTTGGTTTTAAATTCATACAAGTTTGTACACAGTTTAATGTCTTTCCTGTTAAATTCTTACAAGTTAATGGATAGTCAAATCCTTCATGCTAAATAGTTATGTTACCTTAAAAGTCCTTCAATGTGTTAATAAGAATATTTGTCAGATGAATAACCTGGTAATGTAAGGCCCCCAAAAATGTATGTGTTTCATTTAGGCTGACTGTCCCTGTTTTTTGTTGCTGACCCTGGCACTTTTTTCCACATTATAATAATCATTAAAATATGTCTTGTGGGTTTCTACCCCTCCCCCTACAAAAAATACCTGCACACCCTAATTTTAAAAACTGCAATAGGAAACAAACATATTTTGGGGGGTCGAAGGACAGGGCCTTGCATTGACCCAATTGGCACACATACCAGTAATCTGTGGGATTGATTTTATCTTTGGTATGCTTGTGACAGATTTTGTACCATTTCCAATTATTTTTGTGACTTTCTGTTGCTTCTTTTCTTGTCATTGCCACCAGAAAAATATGATACAGAATTATCAGAAATGGCAGGATCTAGGCACTCAAGTTGTGATACTATAAAGATGCATTTAGAAGTGTACATTTTAAATGCTAGTGTTGGGCTGTCATTAATGAAAATGACATTAATTATTGTCATGTCACCATTCCTTGTAGGATATCAGTTTTCATGGATTTCATTTTATAACTTCAATCTGTAAGGCTTATCATGTACACTATTTATCTGTGAGGACGCTAAGCCCCCTTCCTTTAAACTAAAGATAGAATATGAAAACAAATTCCATTTTGTTTTGCAAAACACGACAGTAGATACCTATGAAAACAAATTAAAGTATTGGTTATGAATTAATTTTGTCAAATTGTCTCCATCAGGTTCTACATTTTCAGTTCCACGTGCATGTATGTGAAGAGTTAAATGGTGAGTCACTATTTGACCATTCATCATTATTTTGTAATTTATATAGTGCTACAGGTGTGATCAGGTGTGTGGTGGTGGTGGTGGTGTCCTGGCTACTTCGGCCTTGAACCAGGATATTTCATTGATTCAGATCGTGCTCAGGCCCCCCCCCCCATTACTTCCCTTGTAAATTCTTGAAGTCTGATCCTTCTTAAACAATATTTGAAACAAACAGTATTGGGGGTTTTTTTCACTTTTTAGGAATATCTCAGACAATCAGATGACAACAATTGCTTTGGACACATTTTCCAAACTCGAGACCCCCATTAGTCCCCTTCAGAATTCTTCAAGTCTGGTCCTACATAAACAAGCAATATTTGAAACAAACAATATTCGTTTTTAATTTTTAGGGATATCTCAGACAATAGGATCACAACAATTGCTGTGGATACGTTTTCCAAGCTCCAGAATCTGAAGATTCTTCGACTGTCCAACAACCAGATCACTAACGCTGAAGAGGAGGCCTTTAAAAACATGGGCAGTTTGGAGGAATTGTAAGTGTCTCACTCAGATTTTAAAAAAAAACTTTGACAAAAAATGTAGTCCTGTGTTAAGTCTTCTTCCTGCCTTCCTGACTGTGTCCGTCTCCCTGACTCTCTCTCTGACCTCATCTCCATCTCCCTGACTGGTCTCTTTGTCTCCTTGACTTTTTCTTCCTGACTCTCCAGCCTTTTCTCCATCTCCCTGACTGGTCTGTTTGTCTGTCTGATTTCCACCCCACCCCCTATGTATTTCAGGTCTTATCTCCATCTCCCTGACTGGTCTCTTTGTCTCCCTTTCTCTCCGAGTCTCTCTGGCATAGTCTCTGTTGTCCTGACTGTTTCTTAATGTTTGCCTGCAATTTTACCCGAGATCATTTTGCCATGGGTTGCCTTTGTGAATCCTCATGCATTTTAGTCATATTCCAACCCCAACACACACACACACACACACACACACACACACACACACACACACACACACAGAGCCAATATAGGACTGAGCTACCTGCAGTAAAACACTACTATATGCATACATGCATAGTAGCCAAAATTACTTCAAGAATCTAAATATTATATCACAACATCTCATGTTTACATTGGACAAATAAGGAAAAAGCATTAGCTTCTCCTACCCCCAACAAAGATTATAACAGAAAATTTAGAGGTCTTCTGGAAAATTTTTTAACCATTGACTACCACTAAAGGAACAGGTTTTGATGTCAAAGAATTTTGATACAGTATATCAGCTGTCTACATGGCAGATACTATATCTGTACTCATAAAAGTTTTCTTTTTTCTTTGTTAACCAAAAAATTCATGTCAGACGAAGATGTCTTTACAGACAAGGCCATTGACTATTTATTGGCAAAGTGGGTTAAAGTTGTGTTTGCAGACTGAAGTACATTTCACAGTTTTTAAAACTCTCTTTATATGGCACTTCAGAAAAGAAAAGGTCTTTTTTGTCTTGCACAAGATTTTACTAATGAGATTTGGGATGTATGTATCTAAAGTCACCATAGTTTTATCAGCTACTGCTGTATATACTCGCTTATAAGACGTTTCTAACTGCAAACTGCACAGACCTTGATCTGCTGTCACATAATGCACCAGCAGATCTGGGTATGTACAGTTTGTTAGGAGTAATCATTAGAACAAACAACGTAGACTCTGATCTGCAATCACATTATGCTACAGCAGATCAGGATCTTTGTTGTTTGCAGTTTGAATTGACTTATAAGCGAGTTCATGTGGTACATTTCCTTATGATCAATTGTGTCATTAAAAGTTGTCAAACATCAAAGCTGTCAGTTTATTTACCCATGGTTTTAAAGTAGGGAAGTCTTCTCAAGTTTTGTCAATAGATGGCTTGTTATCACACATTGGTCTAGGTAGGCTCACAAAACTTGCACAAAAGGCCTCGTCACCATCAATACTGTACTTGGACTTATGGGAAGGTGTGAAGAGGGTACACCCGGGGAGAACTGAATTGACTGATCTCTCATAAAGAGTTTGTCATAAATTCTTCTTAAACTTGTTGGTGATGAGATCATAGCTGAAGTGTTGCCAGGATTATTTGACACTTGTTACAACAAATGATACATACATTCATTTTCAGTTTGCCATTCAACAAGGCACGAAAAACCTCTTCACACCGAGCGAATATTTCCTCTTATGGAAGATGGTGAATTGGGCGTCATAAATCTAGCTAATCAGGGATACTTTTGCTTGTAACTGTACCATATATACCGACATATTGGCATATTGCATACTGATGGAGACATAGGTTCTCCTCCCTTCCCTCCCCTCCCCAGATACAGTAAACCATGACTATAACAAACCCAGTAGTATGAATTCCATGATGTAACACTTGCTCACATTGGACCACCTACAGTGAATACTTTGTTATAATGATTGCTTGTATATGATGAATGATTCATATCAACCCAAATCCTAGGACTGCTTTAACAAGAAATTGTGTGAAGCATAATTGTTTGCATTTGTTAATGTAAACCAAATTTTTTTAGTTGTAATTAAATTTTGTGGGGTTTTTTGTCAAACAGTTGGCAGCAGTTTAATTTCATAGGTCTCTCGCTAATCATTTATGTAACTTCTAAAAAAATAAAATGTGCCTTTGTGTCTGTATAATTTTGCACACGTGATTTTACCCTGAATTCTGAAAACAAATAGCACATAAAAAGGATAGGTTTTCTTAAAAGTGAACTTCAGAAAGGAGCTATAGATTTACTTTTGACAACAGTGTTGTTTTTGTCTACAAATGTATGAAGTATTCAAAGATCATGACAATCTATAAAAGAATATGTTTAAGAAAAGCTGACTCTATTTTTATGGTTTCTAATGGTTCTGTGCCGAACTGTATAAAAGATTATATTCAGTATAAGGAGAAATAATATTAATACAGATACCAGTCTACTAATACTATGCTCTTTGTCATTTAATAACTTTGTTCATTCAAGTCCAAATTTGTTCTTCCTACGTTCAAAACTGAATTGTATTAAAAATAGTTTGGCTTATTCTGGTCTAATCATTTGAACTGTTTAAAGAAACATCAGTGGCTGAGTGGTCATAGGTGCTTGCCTTTACAGATCACAGCAGTGGGTGTGGGTTTGAGTCTCAAGCTTGGCCAGCTTGGATATGCGAGAAAGCTTACCACTAGTTTTCCATTGGTTGGTGGTTCTTCCTTGGGTTTTCCTTGTTCTTTCTCCACCAGTTATACTGGCCACCATGTATAACCTATCGTGCTGAAAAATAGCGTGAAACCCATAATGGCAACAGCAAGCAGCATTCCTTTCATCGTAGATGTTTGGAGTGGGTACAATCCATCTTATGTCTAAACCTAGTTATGGCCAACTTTGTTGTATATTTGTATATGTATTAATTATATAAATTGTGTATGTGTGTGTGTGTGTGTGTGTGTGTGAGAGAGAGAGAGAGAGAGAGAGAGAACAAAAATGTTTTTGTTCATGCATGTTTGTACATGGCTTTGTGTGTTGAATCCATACTCTGTTGCTTTAGTGTACACAGATCAGAAATACTTTTTTTGTGATACTTGCTTCCCAGTCATAGTTTATATATTTGCCTGTACGCATGTAAATAATTGATGGCCATATAGGAGATTGGTTTTTGATCTAATCATCTTACCCTAAAAAACATAAAAGACGTTATTATTATTATTATTATTATTATTATTATTATTATTATTAAATATAGGCATCAACATTTATTGTATTTAAAATAAATAGACTTTGTTATTAGAATGTAGACCTATAATTTATTTAGTGTCCAGTTGTGCAGTACCAAAATGACCATTTTACATCTAAGGATGTAAAGATTATTGGAGCTATCTGCAACAATTTTTCCCATTTCTTTAAGAGTTTTTATAATTCTTATACCAACATAGATAATGTCATTTGCATTTCTTTGATCCATTCTGTATACAATTAGGACATTTTAACATCTTGTTTTAAAAAATACCTTCCAATATTTTGAACTTGTAATAATTTAATTGGTTTCCATAGCTTTTTTTTTTCTTCCTCTGAATGGGAAACTTCTAGGGTACTACATAAGCAGATAGAACAAATATTTACATAGATATTGCAGGTGATCTTGACATCTACACCTGCACATTATATTACCAAGATAAAAGTGACAGATATTGTGCTATTGAAATACTGTCATGGATATGAAAGAACCATTTTAGCAGATCATGCCCTTGTACAGCAGATTTGTCAATGTGAAATGCAGTACTGTTTAGTCATATTGGTTAACTTTCGATGCCAGTTTTTTCTGACATAATTGCTTTTGTCATGCTTTGTGTATTGGATTTAATTACAGTTATGTGACTCTACTCAGTACAAAGTAATATTTAAAAAAACCCATTAATTGATAATTAGATAAGATTCATAGGAGGTGGGTTAAATTAACTCTTTAATTGATTATTCAAATTTTTCTACTCACTTTATTCAGAGATTAAGTTGATAGATTTAAGCATTAGTTAAAAAGAATTGTAACAGTTCTTGACATCTTCCACTACAAATTATGCTGCATTCTGTTACAGTATGTATTCACTTACAAGTCCAATCAAACTGCAAATAACAAAGATCCTGATGTACCCTAGCATAATGTGCAAGCAGAACAGGGTCTATATTGTTTGTTCTACTGATGACGCCTAACAACTGCACAGACCCAGATCTACTGGTGCAATATGCAATGGTTGATCTGGGTCTGTGCAGCTGGATTCATCTTATAAGTGAGTATATATGATAACTCTTCCTCTGAATGTGTATGCCTATAATTGTTGGTAATTTTAGAGAGAAACTGATGCATCTTGAATCCCTTTGTTGGTTAAATTGCTTGGAAAGTGTATGACATTTGCGGTAAAGTGTATCACATCTGCTACCCATCCAAT
Organism: Megalonaias nervosa; assembly: GCA_016617855.1. Classification (NCBI taxonomy): domain Eukaryota; kingdom Metazoa; phylum Mollusca; class Bivalvia; order Unionida; family Unionidae; genus Megalonaias; species Megalonaias nervosa. The sequence goes on along the minus strand of JAECUM010001648.1, from coordinate 28,838 downwards.
ATATTGTACATAGGCATTATATAGATTAACTGTTTTAATAGAAGAGGAAATAATTTCTGATCCTTCAGGGAAATGTAGCCAAACAAGGGAATGAGATGTTGAATTGAAAGTTTCTTAATACACATGCATGAAGAGTGTCCAAAAGATTTGACATGGAAAGTGATCTCAGTTACCATGTATACTGTCTTATAAATTGAGACCAACTGCAGCTGCACAGACCCAGGTCTGCCATTGCATGATGCACTGTCAGATCTGGGTCTGTGCAGTTTCTTAGTTGTAAAGAGTAGAATAAACAACATAGAGTCTGATCTGCTGGCATATTATATGATGGCAGATCATGTCTCTTGTTTGCAGTTGAACTTGTGAGTATATATGGTATATCAGTTAATTGTTACTAGATGAATGAAATATCTGTGTATTCCTTCTTAGTCATAACCTGTCTTGTTGTCTTGATTTCCTTTACAAATCTTAAGGATTCCTTACAATTTTAAATGGATCTAGCATTGCATGTTTTGTGGACAAGTCTTGACCAGCAGTATTTGGCAAATTTTTGCACATGTATTGTTTAATCTTTTATTTACATCTCTATTGTCCATTACTTAGTGTTTGACTTTTCAAGAGATTGACAAACTAACATTGTTAATCTTTTTGATTTTATTTCAGGGACCTAAATAATAATAGAATATCAATGACTATTGAGGATATGAATGGGGCATTTGTTGGGCTTGTGAAATTGAAAGAACTGCGATTGGAACGAAACCGAATTAAGACGATCACCAAGCAAGCCTTCATGGGACTTCGTACTCTGGAGAAGCTGTTCCTGGGCAACAATAACATCACCACTATCCAGGGCAACCCTTTTGATGAAATACCAGGACTTCGAGAGCTGTAAGTTATAACAATCTCTGTATGCTGAGTAGACATCCAAATTTTAGAATACAGGAGAATTTTTTAATACTGTGCTATCTTGAAATTTTTTTGTTTTTTTTAGGATATTGTGACACTCAATCTGCCCATTAGTCTGTAATAGTTTTTGTTACACATCCACTATAAGGCACAGTGTAGAATGTTGTCAGTAAGTCTTTTGTTTTATTACATTAATTTGAGGTTTTCTTTACCATCTTCAGTTACTGAACTTAGTGGATGGCTTGCACTTAGGGTATGAAAGAAATTGATTGATTTTGGTGTAAAAGGCTCCAAGATCAAGGTCACTGATTGAAAGAAGAAAAATGGCTTTTGCACTTTTGTAACTCAAGGTTTCCCACATGTACAGTTACAAAACTTTCTGCATGCTTTACACTTGGGCTCAAGAAGAAGCCTATTGGTTTTAGAGTCCAAAGGTCAAGGTTACTGACTGAAAGAAGGAAAGGGTGTTTTTTGCACAATAACTCATTCTATGCCTTAAATGGTTACCAAACTTGGTAGATGGCTTCCATGTGAGCTAAATAAGAACCCTATTGATTTTTGGGTATAAGGTCTTTGACTGATTGAAGAAAAATGGTTTCTGCACAAGAACTGGAATCCTCCATCATCAGCAATTACTAAAAAGTTGTGGATGATTTGCATTTGGGGTAAGGAAAATGTCAATTTTGAGTTCAAAAGTCAGGGACACTGTGACTAAAAGAAGAGAAATGGTTCTGCAAACAACCCCTCCCCCCCAAAAAAACACTAGTTCAGCATCATGTACCTAAACCAAATTTTGTGAATGGCTTAAGCCATTGATTTTGCAAGGTAACTGGGACAGTGAGAAGAAAAATGGTTTCTGCACTATAACATCAGTTCTACATCACAGACCTGGTCCAAACTTTGTAGATGGCTCACTTAATTCAATGGTCAAAGTCTCTGCGACTGAAAAAACAAGTGACTTTTGCCAGAAAATGTGTTTCCTACATAGAGGACTCTGAAAGATTGGGTGGGCATATATTGTGGCATTCATGGTACTAGTTTTCTGTACAGTTTTGGCAAAGTTACACCAACCAGGGTTATATGGGAATATATTTGACTTCAGGGTGATGAGATCTGAAAAGGAAATTATTTTTGGCCTGCTTCTTTCTGTTAATCATATTTCTACAATGTTTAAACTTCTTGCAGAGTTGGAATTGGTATTTTTCTGACTATAAAACAATACATTTATGAATGGCTGAGTTGACAGAGGTCTTTTGTTACTAGCCTTCTTAGACTATTTCTTTTTAAAAAGTATACATATCAGAATTATGTTATTTGTGGCTCTATATTTTGGCTTTATCATGACAGCACTACAGCCATATTACTATATACATGTATACTCACTTATAAATCAAGTCCAACTGCAGAGACTCAGATCTGCAGGCACAGTGAGCTGGTAGATCTGGATCTGTGCTGTTTATTAGGAGTAATCAGTAGAACAAATAACATAGACCCTAATCTGAAGGCGCATTGTGCTATGGTAGATCAGAATCTTTGTTGTTTCTAGTTGGATTCGTCTTATAAGCGGGTATATATGGTATATTTCCCCAGTCTTTCCTCTTAAATGTAAATATTGTTGAGAGACATAAGAAATCTTTGCAGAGCTTCATTAATACAATTGATCATATAAATGAGTTGGTGACTTCGCTAATAGTGTCAGAATTTGGATGAAATACGGGTTTTGCAACCAAATAAATCATATTCTGTCTGATTTATGATCAACATTTCCATTTCAGGTACTTCAATTCCTCCAGTTTATTGTGTGATTGTCAGTTGTCATGGTTACCAATGTGGCTGAGAGACAATAATTTTGAGAGATCTGTCATGGCCAAATGTTCACACCCAGAAAGTTTGAAAGGGAAGAGCATATTTACAGTGGATTCTAATGATTTCAAATGTGGTATGTGTCAAATGCATTGTTCATTTAACTTCATAAGGACAGAATATTTGCAATAAAGGAAATAGATGTTAGCCAAAAACAACTTGGTTTTAAATTTATGGTTGAGAGAAATGAATAGTTATAATAAAATAAAAGCACTGTGTAGGATGTGTCATTGATAGGATTATGATGAATCCAATAAGAATGTCATTACTGATGATAATTTTTGTCTTTGTTTTCAGCTTGAGTGCAAAGTTTAGAAAGTGAAAGATGTGTAATATTGAAAACAAATCCATGGTAATAAAAGCACAAAGTTAAAATAAATTGACAAAGTGTGTAAAAATTGGACTATAAAGAAGGGACAGTTGTGATGATGGGATTGGTGGTGGTGGTTCCATATGTAGAACTCCCATGATACATCAACTAATGGGAATTGCATTGAATTTAACTGTAGGCTTCTTACACATACATAAGGCTAAGACACTTTTAGATCTTCATGAGATGCAAATGTGGCAAGCTGAACTGAATTTTATAGCCCACTTTTATTGCTGCAGTAGTTTGTAAGGTTATCATTGTATATAAAATTTACTTGGTAAAAGGCCAAGATTGATGCAGCCAATATCATGCTGGCTCAGTGTTAAACCTTTGAAGTGTTGGGTAAAAGGAGACCTCTCATGCAATTTTGTAAGATTAAGTTTCCACTAATAGATATAAAGTAAATTCTTTTCTACTTTAAAATTAAATGCTGTAAATATTCTTGTGTTAAACCAGTGTTTGAATTGCACTGCATAGATCAAGATGTACAGCTGTCAAATATTCAAGCAGACTGAGACCCTCATCACAAGTTTTATCTTGGAAATTTATGCTGTATCCACAGATCTGTTGCATATTGCACGACTGTAGTCATAGGGCTATACTGTTTCCATTATATATGTCTTATGACAGAGAATGTTCACATTGGTATACATACAGTATGCAAGAACCTGGGCTGACTGTATAATGTTACTTAAATGGGATTGCAAATATCCAGTTGCATCAAAAAACCATGATGAAGATCATTGTAATGACTCTATATTTAAAAAAAATGGAAATGTCACTATGGTATGGTTGAATCATTGGTGTTGCATTTTTATTTTGCAACCTGCCCATCATTCCCTGAATTAAATGGTTGAAAGGATTCATTACTAAAATTGTCTAGAAATACTTGTAAATCTGTCCCATGCGTGGGTTAAAAGCAGTTGCATATTTACTGTTTCCTTCAAATTTGCTTTCATTTAAATATTTTTCTTAATACTGGATGCAGAGCCCAGAGAATGTTCAGTGTAGACTATTGTTATCCTGATGTATTAGCAGGGGATATTTTTATGCCCTCAGTATGTCTGTCTGTCCATCCATATGTCCATTACCATATCTACTCTGAACCACCAGATTGAAATTCAATAAATTTTGTAATATGTTGCTATGGGTCAACTATATGCAACATTCGTGTCATCATTGGCACTGGGTCTGGGTTTCACATTGTGATCCCCAAGGTCAGGGTCTGTGGTATCACATTGTGATCCCCTGGGTCTGGGTCTGGGGTTTCACATTGTGATCCCCTGGGTCTGAGTCTGGGGTTTCACATTGCAATCCCCTGGGTCTGGGGGTTCAACATTGGTGTCTTCATTGGCACTGGGTCTGGGTTTCACATTGTGATCCCCTGGGTCAGGGTCTGTGGTATCGCATTGTGATCCCCTGAGTCTGGGTCTGGGGTTTCACATTGTGATCTCCTGGGTCTGAGTCTGGGGTTTCACATTGTGTTCCCCTGGGTCTGGGTCTGGGGTTGGTGTATTGAATAAGGATTGGAATATGCAATAAAAGTTTGAGGTTTTTTTGTGATATTGAAATTTGTTTAAATTTTATTTTAATTTATTGCAATTAGAGTAAAGTTAGGTGGATATGTTTTTTTTTTTTACTGTATGACAAAATTTGGAAGTAAAATGATAAAGTACCATTTTCTGTCTTCCTTATATACTCACTTATAAGTCCAGCTACAAACTGCACAGACCAGCTCTGCCATATCATAATGCGCCAGCAGATCTGGGTCTATGCAGTATGTTAAAAGTAATCAGTAGAACAAACAACGTAGACCAAGATCTTCCAGTACATTATTTGATGGCAGAGCAGGGTCTATGTTGTTTGAAGTTATATTCAACTTATAAGCAGATATATATGGTATAGCTGCTATTATTTATCATAATTAAATATGCTATCAGTAATAGATTATTATATACTCTGCACAATTCCTTGTTTTCATTTTATAGAGGGACACTATCCTAAGCCAGTCATCGTCAAGAGTCCCCAGTCCCAGATGATCCTTAAAGGAGAGAATGTTACCCTTAACTGTAGTGCAGCCAGCACAGAGTCACAGGGTACACCCACCCAGTTCCAGTGGAAAAAGGATAATATGGTATGGCAACTATTTCCACATGTGTATCTAATGTGCTTGTGGTTTTGCTGGCCTAGCCTTGATGCAGAGTTTTTTCTCATCTCAGAGTTAAAATTTTGGATTATCATAAAGTTTAAACTTTTATTCCAAAGCAAAAATTTCGAGTGAAATTTGCACCAGCAGTTAGAAGGCTTTTTACTAGATTGATTTCATGTATGCAGTTTGTTCAAATGGTATTTAATTTCCTGTTATTGCTGATATTCCATTTCAATGAAACAAATCGACTGCATACTTAGGGATATTAAAATTTCATCTTAATAACTTTTTATATCAATTTCTTGAGCAGAAACGTTTCTTGTATAAATGCCAAGTTTTTGAAAGATTGCTTACAAAGTGATATACACATTTTTTCAACTTCTCAACAGCTGATTCCTGAGGGGAACATTGAGAACCATGCTAACCGAAGTGGTAATGTTACGCACTACATCTCCAAGCTTCACATTATCTTGGCTCAGGATAGTGATGCTGGGCGGTACCAGTGTATTATCTCCAATAAATTTGGATCCGGCTACTCCAAGAGAGCACAAATTTCTGTCCACGGTAAGGGGTGATATAATTTCTTTTGATGTACATGTACAAGGTTAGGTGTGCTTTAGGTGATGTAGATGTAAAGCTGCTGTTTATAGTAAAAGTCAGACAGGTCATGTCTATGCATTTACTTGTCTAAAATATAAATAGTTGTTTAAAATGTAATTTATTTTCTTTTTTGCGTATACAAAATCTATTCAATCCTGATTATTGAATGCTTTTGTTACGTGTAGGCTCTTACAAAAATAACAAGAGAAAAGAGTGAAGCCAACAAGCTTTGTATATTTTAACAAAATAATTTATTTCCCTAGAAAACAATGTAAAAAATAGAAAATAGGACTTTCGGTTTGTGAATATAATCCAAAATTTAATCCTAAGATTGAAAATATAAGTCCTATCACTAAACAGTTCTAATTGAATCCGGGTTCGAATCTCGATGAAATTCCAGTATGGAGGCGATGATGTCAGATGATGTCTGTACTGATGGTAACAGATCCTCAATTGAATCACAGTTTATGTTTCCGTATTGAATTCCAGAATAAATTTCCACTGAATTTCTTTGTCCCAGAAGTTTTTTTAAAAAAAAGTACACTTGTTTAGTCTTCTAGAGAATAAATTATAAAATTCCAAAAAGCAGATGAACTTCAAAAACAATCTGGCTTCAACAATAAAAACACCTTGTACCTTCAAGGTGGAAACATTCGACTGACTGAAAAGTCCTGAGAATGAGTATTAAACCAACTAAAACATCATTTCATTCCCGCGTGATGGGTCACATGGTCTCTTAACATTGAACAGCATAATAAAAAAAAAAAAAGCCATTTATCACGTATGCAAGATAGCCCTATCAAAGAATCAAATTCTCACACTGAAAATTAAAAAAAAGAAAGGCTGTTACAATTCAGCTAACACACAGGCCGAAATGACCTTGGCAATAGCCAATCGTCTTTACTCGATTTTTATAAAATCTATAAACCAGAGTGAGCTAAAGATAGTGCTAATGTAATACCTTTTACGTTCTATACAAACTGAATTTACTGGAAAAAATATTGAAAATAATCATTACAGTAAAATATAATGAACCAAAAATAAAATAAAAAAAGAATTTTAAAACTAACACACAAGCAATTTAATTACATATACGTAACACTTTGTACCTTAATCATCATGAAGAAACTTCTAGATAAAAGTATCAATTGCTATGGACTTCTACAATAGTGACTAGGTACTAAACTGGGTCAAGAAAAAAAGGCATGTTGAGTGTAATCATCACAATATATAGTTGTATGAATTTGTTTATGAACATACATAGCTTTCATTGTGACATCACATTGCGCGACATTCAGACCGGATTGTTCTGGATCGTTCATGTAGGTTGATCTTGTCCAAAACTGGCCATGTATTTTAAAACTAATTTTGTCTTATGTACTTACTGGGTTGTGTAAATAATGACCTTTCAAAGGAATATAGATGAATGACGATCCAAATAAAATGAATAATTGCCATTTAAAGGTATGTAAAATCAGATTCTAAAATATGATACCCATTACTGAAATAATGTTGGATTCATAGATGATCTGTATGACTGTTACTATAATAAGTAATGCATGTAATAGTGGATAAATGCCACTTCTGTTTTAGTGATGATTTGAAATGAAGTGGATGAATCACATTTCTTTTTTATTGTAGATACAGACTGGCATCATTGTTTTAATGTGGAACCATGTGATCAGCATCTAGTTTACACTTTTTATGAAATGAACATCTTCATTTATTGACAGCAGTAAAATCTGCAAAACATTCCAAACTTCTGCAGCAAAACAACAGTTTAATTTTAGTTAGAAATCTTTGCAAGGATATGGTTGCAAAAGAAAATAAGGGAAAATTGGAAAATAATCAATTATGAATTCTGTTTTCAGTCTTTATTCACATCTTGTAAAAGCTTATCATGACAATTTGTTGTGTGGAATATAGGCATTGATAAGATTGGTGAGTTGGTTGGTTTTCAGTGGCAACACGTTCTAGACTACATCATGTTGGAGAAATAGGAGCTAAGTTCCTTTCCCCAAGATCATACACAAACACAGCCGCATGATAGTTTGTTTTTTTTGTTGTCTCACCAGCATAAGCTTGGGGAGATGCAATAGTCCCTTTCCAGTGTCGTCAGCAATGTTGAAGTTTTGCTTTAAAGCTTTTGATAGAAATAAGTAGTTATACCTACAAAGATACAGATGAAGGTAAGGCACTGTGTTGTGTGAATAATGTTTTCCCACCAGCTTTTTCAGTTTTGTCATTTTTAATATTCTGTGATCAAAATAGATATGGTTTATAAGGTCAAATACAATGGCTTCCAACTTGATACCATTGTTTAACTCCCTAGACTTAACAATCTTGTTTATATTTTTCCAGTGTTCCCAGTCTTTACCAAGACCCCTGAGGATGTAACAGTGAAGCAGGGGAGCACGGCCAAGCTGGTTTGTGCTGCCAGGGGACAGCCCCAGCCCTCAATTTCCTGGAAAAAAGATGGTGGTGATGACTTTCCAGCTGCCAAGGAGCGCAGGATGCATGTCATTCCTGATGATGATGTTTTCTTCATTGTTGAGGTGAAGCGCAAGGATGAGGGTATATACAGCTGCACCGCCTCAAATGAAGCTGGTAGCATTGTGGTGAATGCCAGTCTTTCTGTCTTAGGTAAGTATTTCTGTAAGAATGTTTTGAACTTTATTACTTAAGTAAGAACTTGCAGTCTATATTGATGCATCAGGTGTATTTAGCTTCATACATGTTGTTATCTTTTAACCCACATTGTTATACATTGGTATGATTTTGGTCATGGGGTCCATAGTGGTATTGCATTATATCCAGAATCACATTATAACCATCCCATACTAGTCTATAAGATATGTAAAGATGCATGTAAAAATACAAATCCTGAATCTTTGCAATAAACAAGAGAGACAGTAATATTTGACATAATTTTACAAATGAAACATAACGAACAATCATGTGGCAGCAAATTTATGCCTGCTTTTTGCATTGGAGTTTACCATATATACTGGTCAGTAGCCTTAAAAAATACAAAAGGAAAGATTGATTGTTCCATCAAGCATGATTGAAGTATGTAGGCAAATTTGCAAGACTTGAAAATTTGCTAATAATCACCATTATAGGTGTTGTTGATGTTTTAAAATTGGCAGCATATATGGTTTAAATGTATGCATAGAGACTTTTGAATAAACCAGCAGAATATAGATATTATTTTAAGATCTGGTATATATATATATGCTACTTATGAATACTTATTGATGAAGTCAGCAGACTTGTGTCACTTGACATGTTTAGATCATCTGTATTAACTGGAAATAGTCACATTAAATTGGATTCGATTTTAAAATGTTAAATTTTGGGATTTGGCAGTTATGGTTTCCCTCCTAATTTAACAATTTACAAGATTTTTATAATGTTTTGTCACATTGTTTTCAGAACCTCCATCCTTTGCAAAACCCATGGAATCTAAAGTGACCAGATTGAAGGACACAACTGTTCTTGAATGTTTAGCATCTGGGAGCCCCTGGCCAAAAATCACCTGGTCCAAAGATGGAAACCCAATTGAAATCACTGAAAGACATTTTGTGACAGTAAAAAGTCAGCTTCTAGTCATTGTGCAGACTGAGCTGAGTGATGCTGGAAAATATATGTGTGAAATGTCCAACACACTCGGCACCCAGCGTGGATATTCCACTCTTGCTGTCATAACAGATGGTTCAAAGGGAAGTGGAGATACCAGCAGTAGTGGGCGAGAAGGTGGTTTAGACGATGAGTCAACAACAACAGGAATTATTATTATTGCTGTTGTATGCTGTGTGGTGGGTACCTCACTGGTGTGGGTCATTATTATATATCAAACTCGAAAACGACAAGAACTCTACAGTGCCACACCTACTGATGAGACTACACTGCCAGGGGAAGTACCAAGCTCAGGTTATAATTCCTCGGACAAGGAGGGCAGTTTTTCGCAGCCAGTGCCATTGAAAGTGCCAGGTTATCAGTATCAAGTAGACATGCAGATGAAGGAGTCGGGTTACGAGTCATCATCGGGCAGATTCAGGGCCGCTAGAACTGCTGCAATATTTCCTAGCGATGTTGATGGGGAAGATCCCCAAGCAAGTTACGGGTTATTGTGTGGCGAGAATCAGTATCCAGAACATTCAGATGGTAGGTCCGTTTGTATATCAGTGGATAGTTGGGTTGTTGTAACATGAGTCATTTAGCGTATTTGCTAAGTTATAAAGTACTGGTGATGTTATCAGATATCACCATTGCAATTTATTATCATTGGACTCTATGTAATGACAGTATCAGCAAAATTAATAGATCGGAGATGTCATATAAATTTGAGATGCACCCCACACATGCACACATAAATCCATTTCCAGTTCACTATAATACAAAGCACTGATAGCGAGTAGTATGTTGACCATAATCAGCTGTGTCATCATGTTCATTTCATTTGATAGTCAGATATAAATAGCAACAGTTAACAGGCCATGGTTGGCGGGAGAAAAAAATTGTTCCACCAGCTTTAGCATTGACATGTGGCAAGTCACATGTCTTCACTCTGTGTTATAAAAATACATGGTGTTACTCATTTAACTCTTTTGGATAAAGTTCTTTTAACAAAAAAAGTTGTCTAAATCACAAGGATGTCCCTGCCAGTTTAAGGCAGTTGAAGGACAAAGTTCTAAAACTAATGGTGTCCACATATTTGTAAATTTTATCTGAAAATGGTCAAAATCAAATGCCCTAGATCATTGTTAGTTTCAGTCAGTGAAGTTCTTCAAAAGGTATTTTGCAAAAATGAAAAGAAGGAGTGCGTGTGACATGACCTTATGGACACAGACATATGGACTTGCATAACTTTATATGCACACTCCATTGTTGTTTTCTGGGGGTGGATGGGGGTTAAATTAAGAGGAAAAAGCAACAAACAGATGCAAATTTTCATGTTCATACAGCATACAGAAGGCTTTGTAACATTTTATTTATTTTTGTCCCTTTTACAGACAACAGTGAATCCAGTATTCAATATGAGGGCAGTGAAATAGATTCTATACGTAGTGGTTCTACTTCTCACACAAGCAACAGTCAAACCCACACTCTTAGAACATTCCATCCACAGCCAACAAACCATGATAGGTTAACCCCTCCAGCTGGAGCTTCTGAGGCTTCCAAGGGGACAGGTCAGGTAGGAGCACTGACTAATGATCGTGGTGATAATAAAGTGACAGCACAGACTGAAAATTCCTTGTGTGAAAGTAATTCTGCATCGAAACATGCTAGTTCATTGTGTGATTCAGTTTTAAAGGGTGGAGACTGTGTCATGTGTAGCAGCTGTAAAAACTCTTGTGAGCAAGCCCACACGGATAATGGCACGAGTAGTATTAGACACAATGGTCCGCCTAGAATTCCCTTGAAGCCTGCTAGATCACGGAATGGACGGCACAGAAGTGGGGGACGTCAAGCACATTTTGACAGTTCCCAGCCTCTGGGTGGCCCTCCAATGAAACCAGAAGGTAAGACATCATGTATTTGTTTTGTTGTACCTACACATGTAAACAAGGTTATTCATTTATCATATTTCAGCATGCAGGATTAATGGCTTATAAAGTAATTTTATACCCTAAATGAAATTCTTGTAGTGTTATTGAAATTTGTATTGAATTTTTATATGCCTAGAGTAGGGCAGAACTGTAATTATTTTGTCCATTCATTGATTGGTCCTTCCATCTGTTACCAGTATCCTTTCTTCACAACAACTAGAGTTTTCCACCAGCTACAACTTCCAAACTTTGTGGATGGCTTGCACTTTGGGTGAAAAATAGTCAAAGGTCGAGATTACTACAGGTGAAGGAAGGAAATGGTTTTTTTGCATAAAAGAATATCAGCTTTGTACCTTCTTAAAGCCTGAGGATGACTTACACATTGGGTAAGAAAGAACTCCATTAATCTTGAGATCAAAACGTAAAAGGTCAGAGTCATTATGGCTCAAAGAAAACCAAATTATTTTTGCAGAATAGCTTTTATTTCTTGATCAAACTTTGTGGATGGCTTGCTCTTAGGATAATAAAGAAACCTTCAGATTCTGGGGTCTGAAGGTGAGAGATCACAGTCATGGCAAGTCTGATAAGAAAATAATGGTTTTTGAACAGTAAGTTTAGCTCAAGACTGGATATCTTAAAGGTCAAGGTCATTGAGACCCATTAATCAATCAGCTTTAGAGTCAGCTAGGTCCTGCAGATTCTTACATAGATGAATATTCAACATAGGGGTGTACCATTTACAGTTCTCTTGTTGAAATATCCCTTGTGGGCAGCATTGATTTAAATTCAACTAACAATTAGTAAAAGATGGACATCACGTTTCTGGTGGCAGAAGTGGCATTGTTTTTCTTTTGATAAAAGTTTTTGGAAGCCACAGACAAACATTGCTGGACTGTTTTCAGGTAAGAACCATAGACATAAAGCAACAGTCTAATTTATAGGCAGGATTATGTTTTGACCTACCATATTTGCCAGGATATAGGTAATTGATTGATGAATGGATGGGTGGATGGATAGATGGATTTGACCCTTAATTAGTCGGTAAAGGAAATTATTTTTTTGTTCCAGGATGTTATGAAAAACTGTTTGGGTCTCTGTCTGCTCTTTTCCTTGATAATCATAACATATACTTTGTCCGGAAAGACTGATCAGTTTTTTTAATTCTCTTTCAGATCCTGGTGTTGGAAGTTGTGAGGAATCAACAGTGCCACCACCACTCCCCTTGGTGACATGTCCAATGACAGTACCTCATCATACTTGTAATAATCATCACATTCGATCATCCTCCACTACAGGTGAGTTGGGAAGGTCTCCAAGCTATGTCATTATACAAACTTGCAAACAGTAACATTTGTTGTAGTAAAGTTTTCCAGAATCTTTTTGCTCACTCAACTTCTTCACTTGAAATAAATTGCAGAGATATTGCAGTTGCTTGAAATGTATTTGGATGTCCTCTCTTTTACCATTCATTTATATTCGAAGGAACATGTTAAATGGGTGTCGAATTCACTTTGAGTGTTGATGGGGTCAGTTCTGGTTTTAAAATGCCCACGGACTAAATATTTAAGAAGTCAATCCCATGAGAAAAAAAAGGTTCATAAATTTGGCAAAAGCTAACAGAATTGTGTATGCACATATGTTATAGTTTCCAGATGTTTCAAACACCAAATAGATTCATTTAAGTTGTATGGAAGATCAGGATTGGCTATCATTTATGACATGTAAAATCATAAATGTTATTACATTTAGTACATTATCCTTGGTTAAAAATTTTGTGCTTTTAAAGGCATTAAAGTGAACCAGTCAGATGGATGCAACATAAAGCAGTCATCCTTTTGTAAATAAGTGTTGTAATTATTTGGTATCCGCTAATTAAATACTGAATTATGGTTTACAAACATGAAAGACATGCATGCAGATGTTAAAAAAAGGAAAATACTGGATCTCTTGTGAGCAATGATGTTTTAATTTCTTTTCCAATTTTTCAGATTGTGTAAATCCAATGTTAAGCCCACCAGTGGTTTCAGCCTCCACAAGTGGCCCCTATCTTCATATATTCCCACATCATACCCCTGTAAATACTCACTGCCATATGTGCTGTGGTCCATCATTAGCAGGTCTGGAAAACCAAAGGTTAACCCAAGAAAATGGTGCAACTGGCACTGGCAGACTTCCAGTAAATGGAATGGTGGGAAGTGTCCACACCATGTTGAAACCACCACCACTGCCAACACAGTGGCAAGGACATTCATACCATACCTATCCTTATCTTCATCATCCTTCCATGCAACATCTTGTGCAACAGACTCAAAATGACGCACTTGTTAAAGTTATGAACTCGGAGTATGGAGGGACTGAAGATGTATAGCATTTGCATAATAATCCAGACTTTTAATTCAAGGATGCAAGCTGTGATTTGTTTGTTCTTCTTGTGAATTCCCTGCTGAGGTCATGGTCAAACCAATAGATGTCATTCCGTATGATAATCTTCTCATTTGGATTCATTTGTATGTAATTGTAGTAATAATACAAGCTTCATCCAGTATCATAATTCATATGTAACACATGTCCACATGCAGTTCTTGAAATTAATAAGAAAATGCAGAAAACGACTTGCCCAGTGGCAGTCTAATATTCCAAAAAACAACTTGCCCAGTGGCAGTCTAATATTAAAGAAAACAGCTTTCCCAGTAGCAGTCTAATATTAAAGAAAACAACTTGCCCAGCGGCGGTCTAATATTCCAGAAAACAACTTGCCCAGTGGCAATTTAATATTCCAGCCTTGTACCTTTTTGTATCTTTCATACTGGTATGACTTGAACCGGTTTAGTTCTGGCATTGAAAAAATAGCCCAGATAAATTGCCTTTGATTTTGTCAAACTGATATTTTCAGAATTGGTAATATTATTTGTCAAGGCCAGTTTAATGTCCTTGTACATTCTATTTTGTATTTAATTTTTTGCAATTATTTTTCATGCATGCTAATTTTGCCAGATTATTTCTTAAAAATATCATCCCATTATTTAATGCAGTAGGATATTGCTATTGCTGCCTGTCTGTCTGTCTGTCTATTATCTTTAGTGTCCATAAACACTGTTGTTTTCAGATGGTAGTTCTCAAACTTGTTAAAGATTTCAACCACACTTGGTATGCTTCTCAAGCAAGATGCATATAGGTGTCTTTTTTTGCTTAAAATTATCCAGATTCAGTAGTTTTTTTTCTTCATGGAAATAAAAGGTTGCATAGATAGTATAAAATTGAGAGTAGTAACCCTAAATAGCATATAAATTACCATATATAATCACTTATATGACAAGTCCAACTGCAAACTGCACAAACCCAGATCTGCCAACGTATAATGCGCAAGCAGATCTGGGTCTGTGCAGTTTGTTAGGAGTAATTAGTAGAACAGACAACATAGACCTTAACCTGCAGGTGCATTATGCTATATCAGATCAGGGTCTTTGTTTGCAGTTTTACTCACGTTATAAGTGAGTAAAGATGGTATTGATATTTTGGCCGTAGGGTGATTGCACAAACAGTGTAAGTAAGATGTTGGACCATAGGCATCTTTTTGCACAGAACCAGGGATTATGTCCTTTTTAGATGACTTCATTTTTCAAAATGATAAATTGGTGATCAAGTCCGCCCTTGTTGACTGTCTAGAATTCATTATTTGTTCTTCTTTCGTTGTAAAGTTATTAGATTACTATTGCCTTTGTAACCGTTTTTTTTTTAACAAGTACCAAAAATAAATGACTTCTGTTGAATGACATTAATTTAAATGGCACTGCTGTTGAAAATGCTGGAGTTACTGATGAAAATATATTCATCAAAAAGCAGTTCTTTACTGGGTAGATTTGTCATTAATGTGAATAATTGAAAAATCTTGTAATAGTCATGTCTTCATGATAAAATACATTATGTCTTGTGGGTAGGACAGACCTGTAGAGAGTCATTGTTTTCATTTCTGCATGGTCAGCAAATCTTTGCATGTGGACATCATTGCTTATACATGTAGTTTGCAAGAGTTGTCACAGGTATTTTCTTTTCTGACAAAACGGGTAATATTCAAGTTTGATGTTATTAAATCCAGTAAAAGTTTAGAGGGACAGGAAAAAAAATGTAATGGCCATTTGATGCCTCAGTGGGGATGTATTTTTTGTATTTTATAAGCTGGTCATCATTATTATTTTGTGAGCGATGTAGTGAAAAGGAATTTGAAAGTAACAACTCCATTCAAAATTGGTATGTCATCGGAGTTGACCTAAACTAACAATAAAACTAAATAAAATACAGATTAATGAATATATTTACATTGTTTTCTGACACGACTGGGAGAGTCAGGATAGCTCAGTTGGTAAAGCATTGGACTCTTTATCCAAGGGCTGCAAGTTCAGTGCCTATCAAGGCCAGCCTGGTCCTGGCATGACATAAACAATAATGAGCTTAAAATGCTGTTAAAACCAAAAAAAAAGCAAACTATGACACTACAGAATTTCTTTAGGAAGCTTGGAAAATGATCACACACTATGAACAGCCATAGTAAAGCAAGGACTTTTCATACATAGTATGTAATGGCATTTCAAGATTCATGACTCCATGAATACATTATGAAGTTACATGCTTACAAAATTTTTAAATAAAAACTATGACAAAACTCAAGAATAAATAACAGAACTATATTTTAAAACTGTTTACAGATATTATCAGATCAAACAAGAATGGTGCATGAATACATAAGTAGTTCATTTTTGATTTTATGAACCAGTAATTTATTGATTTTTTTTGGTATCACATTATGCAATATGAACCAGTGTAAATGCTAAGTACAAAGGCTTGGTGAAAATTTGTAATTAAAACAAAATGAAGATGTGCATACACAAGACAGTAATGATGATCATTTTGCCAAACCAACAGTGGTGCAAAAAAAAATAATGTTTAAAAGAATTTAGTAGTATTGTTAGTTTTGTATATAGATTTAAATCATAGAACAGTTGTGCTGTACATAGTCTTTAATTTCACATTGAATACCTCAATTAAGAAGTATTGTTTATTGATATGTTAATTAAGGTTCAACATAATGAGGAGATGGAATGCATGTGTACACATGTGTAAGCATCAGAAAAGATGTAAAATTTGTGTAACTGGTAGGTACAAATGTTCTCTTGAAGTATAGATGTTGATAGTTTAGTAAATACAGTATTTTGACAAATTACCATATATGATTATATACATTACAAGTCAGGTCAAATAGCATAGACCCTGATGTGCTGTTGCATAATGCACAAGCAGAACAATGTCGATGTTGTTTGTTCTACTTATTAAACCATACAAGCTGCATTGACCCATATCTGCTAGCACATTATGCAATGGCATATCTGGAACTGTGCAGATGGATGCATCTTAGATGAAAGCATATATGGTGGTAGCTCTCTTCATGCATAAAACCATATGCTAAGACTTTTTGTCAGTTTCTTTTCTTTTCTTTTCTTTCTTTCTTTTCTTTTCTTACATTTTGGTTTGATTGCTGTTTTTTTTTTAATTACCCCATATTAAAAGGAAACAAATGTTGCAACAGTTTAAATTTGTTAACACTTTAATTTATGTTGAGACATTGGGGTGGAATAATGGACAAGGTTCCAATAGTGAATATTTTCTCAGTATCAGGGCTTTATTATTTCATTTTTTTTAATTTTCACCAGAAAGTATTAGAAAATTTTCCAACCTTTTTTGTTTGGAATTCATCCATATGCAGTTAAACAAAATGTGTTGTTGTTCAAGTGTGTGTGTATGTGTATGTTTTAGCAATATTTGTGTGAGATTTAGTTACCTTTGCTTCTCCCTATGGGAGTACCATTTTAGTGGTGCTGATTTTAAATATGTTATTGATAATTTGTTATAAGCTTAACTGAAATAGTTCACCAAGGACTGCCCAAACTCTTGATTTTGGATTTTTTAAAAATAAAATTTCGAATTGAATAGACAGCTTTGATTTGGTTCAGAATGCAAATTGTTATTTATAACTTTTATTTTGGATGAGTTGCAGAAATGTTGAGCTGGTATAGACAATGAAAAGCACATATACTTTTTGTAAGTCACTGTATTTGAAAACCTTTTAGCCATCAAGACTAGAAGCTTTTAAAATGAACCATAAACTTTAAGTAATAGTTCTTTTGGTTTCTGAATTATTATAATGTGCGTAGAGCCTCAACAAATGGCAGTTCTTGATGAATTAGAATTTTTGAAACCAATTATGTCATGAGAAATCCAATCATAGCATTAATTATATGTAAATATGTTTAACTCTCAGGTATGATTATTGATTTGTATGTAAGGTGAGAGAGGGAGCATTTTAATTAGAATGTCTCACACATAAAGTGAGATTTTATGTACTTATGTTTGTTCAAAGCTTTCTACAAAATTTTTCATATGTAAAAGACAGTTATGTCTTATGATTTTTATAGGGCATACAAAATTTATTCGTGTCCAAGTGCCACGAATGTAATTTGTAGCAACATTGACAAATGATTGTAATGCATACTAAACTAAAATCATCTTTGGTGGGGATTGGTCAGTAATAATTACTTAATGACTCTTTGTAGATTGGTCTTCCTCTCCAGATGTGTCTTATAAAAGAACAAATTTGTACATAAACAATTCATTCTCTCTGTCCATCCAGTTGTAATCACTTTAGCTTTAAGAACACAACACTTAAACCATTAAGGATATATATATATATATTGGACTAGTGGTTCAGATCTGCCTTTTGCTATTCATAATTGTTCAGTCTTTTTTTTTGTTTTTGGCAGTTTCTCAGTTCACCCATTTATCCATTATCCACACTCTCATTTCCAGAGCACAACTCTTAAACTGTTCAAGGCATCTCAATGAGACTTGAAGCAAGATGTTGGATTAATTGTCGAGATAGGCCTTGATCTATTCATAGTTCTTCAGCTTCTGTATATTAAGTCCAGCATATTATGGTATTGTCTGTCTGTATGTGTATTAATATTGGCGTTCCTAGCCTATAACATATTCATGGTTGGAGGGATTTTCATGAAACTTTGCCCAGATATATATCATGACTAGATGGTGTGTTATGTACCAGAGCCACACCCACTTTCTCAAGGTTAGCAAGTAAGTTGTAATTCTATGACTTGTATTCTTATTCATTAAAGATTTTTTAATTAAGCTTTAGCCAATTAAACATCATGTATGATAGGTGTTGCATACTATTGCCATGCTCTCCCCTTCCCCCAGCCTCAGGGTCAAAGCCTCCATAGGAAGTATAAATCAGTGACCTGTGTGTATGTATTTTTATAGGTTTTGAACCAGTGAAAATGTTGTAATGAAACTTGAGCCAGTTATATATCTTGACTTGACCAAGGTCAAGGTTATTTGTAGGGAAAAGGTCATAAGATGGGTGATCTGTTTCATTTGCTTCAGAAACATTCTTAAACAACCATTTAGCAAATTGAATTTTTCATGTAGTGTTCATCCCATGATAACATGTATTTGGATAAAGCTAATCAGGATCATCTAGAGATTTGTTGGATTCTGGTCCATGTCTCAGAAATGGCATGGAGATTTAACTTTAGGAAAGACCATCACTTTGAATGAAAAACAGATTCAATAGTTTTGACATGATATATTTAGTAAGTTTGTTTGCAAATTTATAATAATTAAAAAATGGAGTCAGTTTTTTTCAGTACTAGGCAGTGTTGTGCTTTTATTCAGATCTAGATGGAAAACAAGTGGCAGAGGGTCCCAGAAGAATGTAGTCTCAGTACGTGTGTAGGTATCATTTGGTATATCACAAAGCAAGATGTCATTATATAGGTGTATCTGTTTCATAGCATTTTGAACAGCTTCAGATGCCAAGCAACATACTCTGGATTTGTTTTCAGCCTTTACTGCAACAACAAAAGCTCAAAGTATGCTGCTTTGCTCCATTTGTATCCATAAGAAGACCAATGTGTATTTAATTCAGTTCTAAATACGGTTGATGGTCGATTTACGCCATGGATGCCTTCCTGAGGTTATGGTTTAAATTGAAATTGACATAAATGGAATGTAAATGCATGTATATGAGCTGCATGCGAGTCAGAGCACATGGCACCAGCAGTGGCATAAAAACAAAATAGAATGTTTTGTCTGTATTATAAGCGGCATTAATGAAACCACATACATCACATTCATAAATCGAGTGTCATATGTAGTAAAAATGGGTCATTATTGTCTGCTTAAAGAACCATCAAAATAATGTTGAGCTTAAGCTGGGCAATGTTTAATCTAGCCATCAAAATAAAGTTGAGTTTAAACGGGGTATTGTTTAATCTAGCCATGAAAATAAAGTTTAGTTTAAATGGGGTATTGTGTAATCTAGCCATCATAATAAAGTTTAGCTTAAGCTGGGTATTGTTTAATCTAACCATGAAAATAAGTTGAGTTTAAATGGGGTATTGTGTAATCTAGCCATCAAAATAAAGTTGAGTTTAAATGGGGTATTGTATGATCTAGCCATCAAAATAAAGTTGAGCTTAAATGGGGTATAGTTTTATCATAATTAAGAGTAAGTACTCTTTTTGGCTTGGAATCTTGTTCATTTCTAGTTATTGGACAGACCTGTTAGTTTTAACACCTTGGTTTTAAACGAAACATTGAAAATATAATTTTGGTCAATTACAGTACTAATATAGGACACAAAGGCCTACTTCATAATGCTTAACAGAACAAGACTAATGAATACAGAGTTACTTTTAGCATTTTTGATGTGGAACAAACTTGGACACATAACCTTGAGTGAAATCCATGTGTTTTTCCTTCAGAGTGTTGTTCTCTATGCATGTATGTTTATGTATGTGCCAAATGTGCATTTTAAACACAACATTTAACTTTCTTCTGTGGGAGATTTATGGCAACAAATTTTTACCAAGAACCAAGTAAAAAGAAATAATTCCTATTACTCTGAATTGTTCGATTGTTGCATGAATTACTACTTTGTTATAAATTTATTTGCAGAGAAATAGAAACCTTTTCATTTTCTGTCTTGTCTGCTTTAAGGGAAGGTTAACATAGCAGTCACTTTGGCATCCATGTGTGTCCATCGGTCCATGTCCTAGATTAATCACAGTGTGCATTAATCCACATGTCCATCTGTCCATGCTCTACATTAATCGGCTGTGTTGAAGTTATTTTACATTTATAAAAGGCAGGGTCAACAAAGAGGAGATTCTTGTCATTCGGTTGTAGGTTTAGAGTGGACATAGCAGTATTTTCCTCAATATAGTGTAACAAGTTGTTTAAGTTTTAAAATATGCATGAACCAAAGAGTTTATCTTTGATAAAAGAAATTTTGTTAGAATGACATACATACATATATATGTGTGTGTGTGTGTGTGTGATTTCTTAGGTGGCTTATTCGATTTTATTGTTATCGTGAAGGACATACATGCAGACACATACAAATGCAGATGAAAAGGTAACTTTGAAGCAAAATTTATTGTATTATTACTTTTGTATTTTACTTAGGGCCATTCATAATCTTAGATTCGGCCCCCATCTTGACTTTAGGAGTAAATTGCAGCTACTTGAATGATAAAAAAAAAAGTATTATAAAGACGTTAGAATTTTATTTTTTTTTAAACTCCTAGTACAACAAGGCTTATTATTTCAGTTGTATCCAGCACAATCTAGCATTTCTACCATTTTCAAGTTTACAAATCTTGTCTTCAGACATAAGGAAATGTTGGTAATTGATGCTTTATTTTCAGCTAAAAAAGTTTCAGAGTTTTAAAAGTTTTATTTTATTATATTGCCTTGGCGTGATCTATGGAGTTAGAGCAACTTGTGAACTGTTTTGATCTTCATTTCTCCCATGAAATAGAGAAACCAATATGTATGGGATTTTAGGTTGTAGGATTAGATTTGTTTATTTGCATTTCTTTGGGAACAATTTGTTAATACACAGAACATGCATTTACAGTTTTTTTGTCTATGCCTTTATTTGTTTGGTTTTTTTTTTTTCATCTTTATTTATATATATAGTTCATTACTTTGTTTTCAACCATTGTGTGTTGAACCATTTTTGGTAGTTTGTGAGAAAGTTGTTGAAAATTGAACAATTACTTTAAAATAAATATTAAAAATGCATCAATTAGGTACATTTGTATTGTTTTTCTTCTTTTGCTATTTTTCTCTTTGCTTTCTATTAAATAAGCAGGTTAATTGATTTTTTTTTTCTTTCTATAAAATGCTTGACATTTCTGTTATTGTCAGAAAGTCATGAGAAAGTATATTTCAGGAAATAAGACAGAGCAGCAGATAATGGAATTAGAAGTAAATATTCAAGAGATAATTGCTCTTTTTTTGGACCCATCTTTTTCCCTGTATGGTTGCATGGATGGGAGATTCCTTGAAAGTGATGCTAGGGAGTACAGTAAAATATAATTAGGAGCCCCCCCCCCCTCCTTTTTTCTGCCTACAAAAGCTTTGTAATTGGTTGCTTTTTCTCTGTGTAACATTGGTTAATACATTGAATATCAGATCTATCAAGACAGGTGGTCTCTCAAGACGGGGTTTTTACTGTGCCAAGGTGGACTTTCTTATAAAAAATATTGAAGTTTAATGTGCATATGCATACCTGAACTTCAGGTTATGGTGCCAGAAAGAAAACAACAGAAACCCAAAGAAACAACCAAAAAACCCCACAAAAAAACGGACACCTCAAAATAAACGGGTATGTGTGTCTAAAATTGGCCTCATTAACCCAGTTTCCTCCATATACTGGGAACATATTTTAGTCCTAATTAGGCTTTTGCAATATTGATCAGGCCTCTATTCTGGAGACCTCTAAAACGAGTTGACATTTTGGGTCTTCAGTGTCCATTTGTCGTAAATTTTATTGTGATCTTTGGAGTTGGATTGGTACATGCTGGAAAATATAGCTGCTGCAATTGGTCTTGGAATTCAGATATAAAATTGTTCAATTAAAAATTATTAGCACCTTGTATATAATGCCAGTAATGCGGTGTTTTGTTTATACCAGTGTATCAATACTGAACTGCCCACAAGAGGGAGAAGCTTGTAAAGATCAGTAACTACAGAACTCCTTAAACTGCATTTTTATCTCCGTTTGTATCACAACATTTGCGATGTTGCACAGCGATATCTTTTGTATGTAGCGTTATTGCCAGTACGAGTATCGTTTAATAATCTAACTGCTTTATAGTGCTTTTGTATCGCGACTTTTCATCAACATGTTTTGGATACTGAAGAGTTTACTTCTGGCAATAGCATTTGAGAGCCGCAGCAAATATGACTAATATTTCCCTGGGCAGTATTAATTGCATGTGCAGTATTAAGCAAATGATATATTGTACACTAAAGAGTACATAAGGCGTAGCACGTCAAGTTTTAGTAAATTTTAGATTTCGCTGCCTCAAGGGAATCGTGGCACTCTGTTGGTCTGGCGAACCAAACGTACAGAGCTGAATAGCGAGTCCCTGACAAAGGAGTTGTGGAGTGTTATTGTCATTACAGGGTAGGGTGCGGGTCCTGCGTAATGTGATAGGCGACCAGGTGCACACTAGGATGTTTTTCGTTAGAAGTCTCACTCATTTGAACCCATATTACTGAACGCATTAGCCAGCCTTACACTAGATTCATTTGGGGCTTTTTGACTATAACATTGTAATAAACAGCTGTTGTTTTTTAAATATAAATTATAAAAATAAAAAAATGAAAATAGTATTTAACCTAGTGCTAGACTGACAGACTATCCAAAAATATCAAATATGGGGTGGGGGTAGTTCAGAGGAAATCAGACTAACCAATTGCTCTTATACGATCGAGTCTTGCGCCTTCTATGTGAATTCAAGTAGAGTGGCAAGAAACCATTTTAATTGTAAAAAGCTTGTATAAGTTGCACATCCAATTCAAACGTTGACACATTTCACAGTGTTAGTCCGTCCGTACACCCGTATTTAGTTGCAACCACAGGAGTCTGACGTTTTATCAATAAAGTACGACGAAATTTCTGACAACATGAAATCACGTTATCGGTATTATAAATGAACACTTATAATACCAATAAGGTGATTTCATGTTGTGATGTGATGTGATGTGATTACGATTTTTAACGTAGCTTTAACAATTTTTCAGGATAAGTGAGAAAGCTTGCCAGTAGCTTCTCGTGGTTCGGTGGTTCTTTCCGCGGATTTCCCGGTTTCTTCCTCCACCATTAATACTGGCCGCCATGTATAGCCTATCGTGTGCTGAAAAATGGCGTTGAGCCCCACAACAACAACAACAACAACAACAATTTTTCAGTCATATCGCTACGATGTCTGCAGTGTGGCAGTTTATAGTGATGTCTAGCACTGGGGCATCATGCCCCAGACATGTAGCATGATGTCCCACCCAGTCACATTATCCTGACACCAGGCCGACCAGTCCTAACACTAACCTCTTAATGCTGAGCGCCAAGCGAGGCAGCTGTTAGTACCATTTTGTAAGTCTTTGGTATGACTCGACCGGGGATCGAACCCACGACCTCCCGCATCCGAGGCGGACGCTCTAACCACTAGGCCACCGGAGCGGTGATTTCATGTTGTCAGAAATTTCGTCGTACTTTATTGATAAAATGTCAGACTCCTGTGGTTGCAACTATCCGTAATATCGACTTTATATGATTACAAAGAGAACTAGTAGAATTTATTAAGCTCATCCCCCAGGCTTCGCCATGATAGATTATTATCAACGTTTACAATGCAAACTTAATGCAGTTATGGCCCATTGATCTTGAAAAATTAGAATATCGTAGAACTACTCAGAACGGAGGGCTAGGTTTGGTTCTGTTGGTTTAAGGCCATTTTTCAGCACTTGATAGGCTATACATGAAGAACAGTAGATTTGGTATGGGGAGACCCAGGAAGAACCATCGACTGGCGTGAGGCTACTGGCAAGCTTTCGCACATACCCACGTTGGCTCAGCCGAGACTCCAACCCACGCGGACAGGACCGCTTCGGTGGCATAGTGGTTAAGCGTCCGCCTCGGATGCGGGAGGTCGAGGGTTTGAACCCCGGCCAAGTCATACCAAAGACTTATAAAAATGGTACTAACAGCTGCCTCGCTTGGCGCTCAGCATTAAGAGGTTAGTGTTAGGACTGGTGTCAGGATAATGTGACTGGATGGGACACGATGCTACATGTCTGCGGCATGATGCCTCAGTGCTAGACATCACTATAAACTGCCACACTGCAGACATCGTAGCGATATGACTGAAAAAACTGTTAAAGCTACGTTAAAAATCCAAAATCACACGCACACGCGCGCGAACTGAGGTGAGATGTGATTGATTTGCAAATACGAGCGCTAGACCTCTCGGCCATCCGGGGCCACGAAACGAGGCTTAGTTTGTCAGCATACAAGCATTCACACGTGCATTTACTCGGTGTATCACCCATTTGCACGCCTAGCCGTATCTATGGATGAGACTTAATTTGTTAACCATAGCCGTCCATCTAGTTCACTGATGCAGGGGCGGACCTAGAATAGCTGCCAGCAACTAGCGCCCGAGGCGAACCATGTTACTGGTGTCCCTCCCACCTCCAATTTTTCCTCAAATTTGGTGTCTAGTTCGCCTATTGATAATTTAACGTTTACGTCATCACTGGCATTCAACCAATCGAACACCGCTATCTGACTCGTTCGAGTAGGCGACTAAGTTTTTATCCTTTTAGACCTTTGTCTTTGATAGCGAAGAAAATACTTCTAGTCTGCTATTTTTGTTTTGAAACTAAATATTTATAACCAATAACATGTTGAAATGTGTTCCCAAGTTTTCCAAGATTCATTTTGAAAAATTCTAAGAAGATGAAATTAGACACTTATAAAGTAAGATCAAGGATAAGACCTGAGTAAACCAAATGTTTTCACCTACCTAAACCGGGCGTCAAGCCTGTTATATCACCTATGTAGAAATTATCAATACTCATGTCCTGTTAGACTTGCAACTTTGCTTTCTATTTAGTTTCCTCTCAAGAATTGTTGAAGGACTTCATGGAATGAGATCCAATACACGATGAGGACCTAGGAAAAAAATTTGATTTTTACCTTCTTTCTGCAAAATGTTGCGGAGTTATGCCCCACCTCGCTCGTCTAAGAACTTTACCCTTCAATACACACTCAGTAACGTTTGAAGAAGTTCACAGATTGAAAACAAATGTGAGCTAAGGCATTATATTAATAACATCTTTATCACGCTTGATTTGAATGCTTTCTGGACAATTTTGACTTAGAACTTTGCACCAATCATTGCATCAAATTGGTTGGGGTATCAGTGGTGTATGGACACATTTATTTTATATTTAAACTTTCCAACCATATGTACAGATGGCCTGTTCATATTCTCACGTTTTTCTGTGCAAATGTTCATGCATTTGTGGCCTTTTATTTATTTTATTACCAGCGTGTAGGTTTAGTTTTAGTGATACATCGTATGTTATTCGGTGCCTTTACCCGACCCTCTCCCGCTTCCCTTCTGCACCATTCTTTGTCGTCAGTGCCCTCCTGAAATAGTATCTTACATTTCACATTGGAACGGTCTCTAACACTTTTATAAAAGTTTTAAATAGCCGGATGAAATAATGCTGAGTAGGTAAAATGAAAACTATCAGTTGGTATGTCGCGAGCAAAGTCATACATTTCGTGTTTTTAGTATTAGTAGTAGTAATAGAGAGATCGACAGCTATACATATTGTCAACAGCTTTCTCTCCACTAGCTTAGGTTATTTCGTGAACAGATTTGTTCAAAGTCAGGGCGTACCATTTCATGCTGGTGAGATTCGTGCCCGGATTAATTTTGATTTACCGGATGGAAATGACACTTCCACTTCATTGGTCTACAGCTTGCCGGAGGCAATGAAGCTTAGTGAGCACTGGATTGTAAGGTTGTTCAGTGTGTGTGTGTGTGTGTGTGTGTGTGTGTGTGTGTGTGAGAGAGAGAGAGAGAGAGAGAGAGAGAGAGAGAGATTTAAAAAGGGGACAGTATAATTTGTTTACATGGACATTGTCCGTCGTCAGCCGTCAATATGAACTTCGTGTATGTTTTTAATATATTTAATCATTTTCTCTCTTTCCTTCATTCTTTACGTCCGTCTTTCTAATACTTTCAGAGTCATAGCTAAGTGTGCATTTGGAAGCAATTATGTTCTAGATTTTCTTCATAAAGGCTATCTATCCAAAGAAATTTGAAATACTGCCAAACAAAACGTTATTGAAGAAAGTTTCGCGCTAGCATCTCATAATTATTGAATTGATGAATGACATTTAAGACATGCCCACGTGTATGCAATGTGTTCTCCATTATGCATGGGATTTATATCAAATACACATTCTTCAGCTGGGATGATTATCAGATAATACGCATGCTAAATATGCCGTTCAATGCCCGCATGTTCCGAGAATGGTAAATAAAATTAAATCTTTATTCAAAAAGCACGAACATGCTTATATTGTCAATATTTCGACACGGAAGGTTATTTATGCATACATGAATTATAGTCCTTCTTAGCGGCAATCTTTTGGATACCGGCGATAGGAAACATGGCTGTAATCTAAACTGGGTCAGTGATCTGGGGAGTGGCTGAGACTGATGGGACGGGGAGGGGATAAATCGTTCACCAAATGTAGAGTTTTCGATGACATGCATCTCAAAGACCACCTAACATCTCCATCTAGACCTCTAGTAGTAAAACCGAGTTAATCATGACAATTTGTTCCCAAACCGTTTGTACGGATAAACGAAGAATCGGAATTAACAAATAGCTGAAAAGAATAGTAGAAAAATTCGTTCCCTGCAATTGTCGTACGGTTATCGAAACAAATCGAGTACGGATAAGCGAGCTTCGCTGTACTTGTGTCATAGAATGTCAGATATGTATGTATATATTGAGTTTAACGGCACGTCAGCACAATCTGGTCTATGTGGCAACGAGTAAACCGCTTGTAAAAATGCAAAGGTAACAAACAGTTTACACAAATCTTCACGAATTACTAAAAAATTAAATAGATCAAAGTAGTTCCCAGAAACTTTAGTACAGTTACAGAACTTATAAGTAACTGGAGTGTATGTATGTATAATAAATAGATACAATTAGTTCCCAGACACTTCGTATGGTTACACACACACACACACACACACACACACACACACACACATATATATATATATATATATATATATATATATATATATATATATATATATATATATATATATATATATAACTGGAGTACGGATAAACGATCTTCATTGTGCCGAAGTCATAGACTCTCATATATGTAGGTACGTATGTGTGCGTGCGTGCGTATTGTATGTATGTATGCAGGGTTTAATGGCACATCAGCACAATCTTTACTATATAGGGCTGAGTAAATGATCGTAATATTCCATGGTAACAGCCTGCAAATATCTATAGGTAGATCAATCTTCTTAAATGTATTCCAACGTGTTCTCCTTCAGAATGAAAGATATAAAGTGAAAATGATACAAAAATTTCAAAGGGATATCAACGATCGAGTCAAAGTTACTTTAAAATATAGAATCATAATTTGTTTTATACACATATTCTTTAAGACAGTCCAACATTTTCTCAGGTGGTACATCATTCAACGCGTCTTAATCGAGTTGACATCAGAAAATTTCTTTCCCAAGGTGTGCTGGAACTGAGCATTGGACATAACAGGAAACCAAATGAGGATAATCGAACTAAACTATTTTATTACAAAAGGGAGTGGGTATTAAAACTAAAAACTATCATTGAAATTCGACTTTTTACAAATCTATTGTGGTTGCTGATCCATAAAGGTACACCGAAAATGCTATATAAACACACGTCTCGAGGGTCACCTTTTTTGCAATTACGGACTGAGGGAAGAAGTTGCATCAAAAATTCGGATTGATTAAACAAGATCACCAGTAAGGATACAGGGTGCTTCCTCTTCAACTAACATCAATTTACGTACATATACCTGATATTTTTAAATTGATGCGTGGGAGGAAATCCAGACAGGAGAGAGAAAAAGTTGTGCACAAGCTTATGCAAGTTACCTCCCTCGTCATATTGTACACTACTTCTAACACTATTACTATATTACTATCGCTCTCACTGCTGCTACTGATAAGCCCAAGCAGGGCCACGGAGAGAATTTGTAGGGTCTAGAAAAAAATTATCCAGTAAACCCATGTGAATTACAAAGTGTGACGGCGGTGGGTCCCCTGACCGTTTTGGGCCCCCGGAATTTTGTCCACGTTGTCCTACCCTGTCTGCGGCCCTGCGCCCAAGGGGCGTGGGCTGGGGGATAGACTCGTAGTTTCTATCTAAATACACG